>JACXGM010005524.1:7571-35111 GCA_016801145.1 Umbra pygmaea | reverse complement strand
TGGTCTCCGCCAGGGCTGCGCTTTGTCACCAATCCTGTTTGTAGTATTTATGGACAGGATATCGAGGCGTAGTCGGGGTGGGGATGGGTTGCAGTTCGGTGGGCTGAGGATCTCATCGCTGCTTTTTGCAGATGATGTGGTCCTGATGGCATCATCGGCCTGTGACCTTCAGCACTCACTGGATCGGTTCGCAGCCGAGGGATGAGGATCAGCACCTCTAAATCTGAGGCCATGGTTCTCAGCAGGACACCGATGGAGTGCCTACTCCAGGTAGGGAATGAGTCCTTACCCCAAGTGAAGGAGTTCAAATAGGAGGTCGGAGAATCGGCGCAGCGGGGGCGGTACTACACTCATTGTGTCGCACCGTTGTGACGAAAAGAGAGCTGAGCCAGAAGGCAAAGCTCTCAATCTACCGGGCAGTTTTTGTTCCTACCCTCACCTATGGTCATGAAGGCTGGGTCATGACCGAAAGAACGAGATCCAGGGTACACGCGGCCGAAATGGGTTTTCTCAGGAGGGTGGCGGGCGTCTCCCTTAGAGATAGGGTGAGAAGCTCAGTCATCCATGAGGATCTCAGAGTAGAGCCGCTGCTCCTTTGCGTCGAAAGGAGCCAGTTGAGGTGGTTTGGGCATCTGGTAAGGATGCCCCCTGGGGCCTCCCTAGGGAGGTGTTCCAGGCACGTCCAGCTGGGAGGAGGCCTCGGGGAAGACCCAGGACTAGGTGGCGAGATTATATCTCCAACCAGGCCTGGGAACGCCTCGGGATCCCCCAGTCGGAGCTGGCTAATCTGGCTCGGGAAAAGGACGTTTGGGGTCCCCTGCTGGAGCTGCTGCCCCCGCGACCCGATCACGGATAAGCGGATGAAGATGGATGGATGGATGGATGGACTGCTTGAAGAAAGTGTCTTCTAAAAACTGGCAGTAGGTTTGGAAGTTTAGTTTGAGTCCATCTTTAACCTCAAAAGTTTCAACTAGCTCGTCTTTAATAACACCAGCCCATACCAGTAACCCACCTCCACCTTGCTGACGTCTGAGTTGAAGTGGAACTCTGTTCCTGTTACTGATACAGCATGGGCCCATCTATCTGGTCCGTTGAGTGTCACATCTCATCAGTCCATAAAACCTTTGAAAAATCTGTTGTCAGATATTTATTTCTTGTGTCTTGTTCAGGGGTGGTCGGGTTTCAGCCTTCCTTATCTTGGCCATTTCTCTGAGCACTGAACATCTGGTAGGTTGCATTTCTGGAATATGACAGCACTGGCGGATAATGGGTTCCTGGTGGCTGCACATTTGAGTCTTCTCAAATCTTTGGCAGATAATTTACGTTTTTTTTTCTCAAAACATTTCTTGCAACCCTGTTGACTATTTGCAATATACTTTTCTGAGTCAGGTAAACCTCTATTTTGGCCCATTTAGCCTCAAGAACAGAACCTTGTTAATAATTATGCACACCTTGAAATAGGTTGTCGATCTCCTTAGGCCACACCCTTCCTCATTACACAAATACACTTCACCTGATATGCTTAATTCCAATATGTATTCCAGTTTATACAGCTTGGAGTTGGAACATGTGCATAATAATGATGATATGGTCAAAATACTGACTTGCCAAAAAATTCAGCACCCAGTGTATGGTTTGGGAGATGACACTGTCGTTGTCAAGCGTTAATCAACCTTGAAGTTAGAGCGACTAGGATGTCTATGCCTAGAAACACCCCTGAGTGTTAGTTGTTAAGGACTTAATAATTTAGTGTTTCATTTAATATGTATTGTTTATTTTGTAGAGCTTTGTAAAATGTAGAAAATATAGACAGGCCACTTGCAATCACCACTGCCTTGATGCCTTGATATTCATCAATACATGCTACACACTGCAAACAAAAAAAGTCATATTACACAGAAAATACAATGAATGTTTTATTTGCATTATTATTTAATCTCCAGTGCATAAGGTGTTTGTTGAACTGCACAGGATGATGTTGAGTTATGCGACCGTGTTGGAGGACCTATTTCGTGGCCATGGTAGTGGCCAGCCAGTCTTTGAAGATGCACACCTGGGGAAAAAGAAGGTGACGGAAGTCATATATTGAAGACATTCATTGGGAGGTAAAATATTATGAGAACAATCAATCAATATTTAGACATTTTCAGAGGTTTGCTCCTTCTGGAAACCAAATAAAGCCACTGTGACCTGTCTGCTGATGTATTTACCAAAAAGTACAGTAAAAAAAGTCTACATTTATAGACTTTAACAGTTTTTTGTTTGTTTTTTCCTTCTGGAATCCAAATAATTCCACTGTGATATAATGGTATTCACATGTCTGTTGGTGTATTCAATACAGAAAAACCTAGTCTCACCTTGGCGTAGACACCAGGATGATTCTTCTCGGCACAACCGTAACCCCAGGACACAACGCCCTGCAGCACGCCACTACAAACCACGGGACCACCGGAGTCACCCTGTTAGAAAGATACATTGTTGATATTTCTGTATCACTTGACCTGACCAAAATGTCAAATCATCACAGGGGAAATACTAAGTTCAGAGGGTTACTTACCTGGCAAGAGTCCTTGCCTCCCTCCAAGAATCCAGCACAGAACATGGAGTTGGTGATCATTCCAGGGTAGGAGTTTTCACAGTCCTTCGTGGGCAGAATGGGGAGGTTCAGGCACTGCAGCTTGTTTTTATCAGCAGCTGTAAGTAGATAAATGGAAGATAGTTCAATATGACAACAATTTGTTTGTAACAGTATTTTATCTATGCCTGTACACACACTAAGTGACCACTAACAGGAACAACAGGTACATATATGGTTTGACACAGGCGCTTTACTCACTAGGGCTCATAGTGTTGCCCCATCCAGAGACGGTACACTCGGTGCCAGCTGGAGGACAGCTGCTGGGCAGAGCAACAGGTTTCACATATTCGTTGATGGTGGCAGGCTTGCTCAGCTTGATCAGCATGATGTCATTGTCGATGTTGTAGGAGCTGTAGTTGGGGTGACGGATCACCCTGGAAGAAGAGATGAACTCCTCCGTACCCTCAGTCAACTTGATGTTGTGCTCGCCCAGACGCACCTCCAAACGGCTGAATGACAAGGAGATTTCTTTCTTACCTTTACAGTGCATCACTTTTTAAGCTTCATGTTTGCTGTTGTTATTGTCACAATATTTTAACATTAGTTCGAAAATTAGGCAACGTACGACTGGTAGCAGTGAGCAGCAGACACAACCCAGTTTGCATTAACCAGGGAGCCACCACAGAAGTGGTATCCAACGTTCAGAGACACCTGGTGGGGCTGGGAGTAGGGCTTACACTCATATCCTCCGACGATCTTGTCGTCCTCCGTGGCAACTGGAAAGAGAGAGAAGGCATATTGTTAGCTACCTGTAAGTGGATTGCAATATTATAATATGGCATTACGATATGAAGGTGGAATAACATTTCTTTATTTTTTATGTTTGATATTCAGTGAACTCTAATTTATAGACTCACAAGCAGCTCCAACGAGCAGAACAAAGACCAGTGAAATCATGGTAGCTGTTTGATCCTGTTGATGATCTGTGTTCACCTTCACCACTGGCTTTTATGCGAACGTGAAGCCTTACAGACCACACCCCTTTGGCTGAACTGACCAACCAGGAACTCTATTTAGTGTGGATGGACACCTTGACAGACTGGCACTAAGCAATGCAAAAGAGAAAAAAATATATGTTTGAATGTTTGCATAGGTGTATTTGATCTTTCCTTATTGTAGAGGTTTTTTTCTAGAGTTATACCGTTTTATTTGCTTTTACTAAATATTTTTTATTATTATTTTAGTAAATGAACCAGGTTCACACATTTTGTTATATATTTGCAGTGTCAGCTGTTGTCCTTGAAATTGTTCCTTGGAGCCATGTGTTTCTGCCTGCATATGGACTAGTTCACACCCTCACCCTCCCTCTCTGGACATGGCTCTAAAATCATAAAAAAACCTCTAGTAAAAAAAATTCACTCTAAAAATAATACCTTTTAAAATTAAAATTAATAATGTCTGCACCTAATTGTTCTTTATTGTCATAAGCAAAACTAGAATTATAACTATGTGGTGTATTTTGAAGGCAATCATACAGGAAAAGTACAATATAATAAAATAAAAAAACATTTAAATTTAAGGTTATAACAGCTAATACAAATCTCATGTTTGTACAAAAATAATGCAATACTTCCCAAGTGTATGAATATAATGCATATACAGGTACATATAATACAGAGAAAAAAGTGTTGTAATAATATAATGCATATACAGGTACATATAATACAGAGAAAAAAGTGTTGTAATAATATAATGCATATACAGGTACATATAATACAGAGAAAAAAAGTGTTGTAATAATATAATGCATATACAGGTACCTATAAAACAGAGAAAAAAGAGTTTTAATAATATAATGCATATACAGGTACATATAAAACAGAGAAAAAAGAGTTTTAATAATATAATGCATATACAGGTACATATAATACAGAGAAAAAAGTGTTGTAATATTATAATGCATATACAGGTACATATAATACAGAGAAAAAGTGTTGTAATAATATAATGCATATACAGGTGCATATAATACATAGAAAAAAGTGTTGTAATAATATAATGCATATACAGGTACATATAATACAGAGAAAAAAGTGTTGTAATAATATAATGCATATACAGGTACATATAATACAGAGAAAAAAGTGTTGTAATAATATAATGCATATACAGGTACATATAATACAGAGAAAAAAGTGTTGTAATAATATAATGCATATACAGGTACATATAATACAGAGAAACAAGTGTTGTAATAATATAATGCATATACAGGTACATATAATACAGAGAAAAAAGTGTTGTAATATTATAATGCATATACAGGTACATATAATACGTAGAAAAAAAGAGTTGTAATCCACATGATTATGTATTTCAAGCATGATTCAATAGATTTCTAGATACATGGTGTCTTCACAGGAACAATACTTTTGGTTTAAAATGGTTAGATTCAATTTAATTTGATAAGTGGAACAATTTGATCAGACTCAGTTCAAATTCTATACAAGTCTTTTTTTAAATATGACAAGGCAAAAAAAGACTAAATGTATAATTTCATGTTGATGTTGTTTATACTGTGTTTAGGTAAACAACGCCATGGTTGCATGGCACAAAACTCACATATTTTACATATCAATCAAGTGTTTCTGTGTCATAGGTGGAGTAACGACTTTAGCAATACCACATTAACATTGAATTAGGTGTGTGAATAGGTTGGTGTGGCTACTGGTGTATTTGATAGCTTGCTTGCATATTTAGCCAATTGCGTTATTTGTTTAATGTCACTTTATTTTATGCTAGAAACTATGCAGCTCAAATTCAAGTTTCAATCTAATTTGTTCAGCAAATTGCAGATGTTATTGCATGTACAATGAACATTTTGTGTCCCGGTTACCACAATTTAGTAGTAATGCAAAAATAAGCACAAATAAACAATATTTCCAATCAGTAAATGATAAGGAGGACAACAGATGAAGCAATATACTATACAGTCTGTACATGTAAACAGTAAGCAATGCTTGCAGAATAGTAGCTACTTTAATGATCAAGGTACATTAAAATGATTTGTAATGATTGACATGTGTATGTTTATTTATAAATACATATGTACATTTAACAGTTAAACTGTTTGCATCAAGGTGCCATGGAATGTGCTATGGAATGCCCACAGTGGCCAGGACAGCTTACCATATAGGGAATGCAGAGGGAATGCAGTTTAATGCATCAATTACAACACCCCATAGTGTCCAGAGACACAGTCAGCAGGACAGATACACAAAAGCATGATACTGTGTGGGGATTGTAGAACTAGTGAAATGTCCATAATATCTTGAAGTGACCCTGTACAATTATGTAAGATGAAGTGGGCCATAAGCAGCCTGAACGTCTGTGGGAAGAAGCTGTTATGCAGCCAAGCTGTTCTAGACAGAAGGCTCCTGTACGGCTGGCTTCTTGTAGACCTGAAGAGCTGGAACAATCCATGGCTCGGATTGCTGGAATCAGCGATGGTCTTCTTTGACATCTGGCTGCACCTGATGTTATACTGTAGGTGCCATCCAGGAAGTGCAGGGAGGACCCGATGACACGTCATTTACATCATATTACAGTTCAGTGACAAGACCTTTTTCTGGGAGTTAGAAACTGGAACAACAGTACATTACATCTCAATGTTAGTGAATCGTCGGTTTGCAAAAGATATACTGAACGATTAATGTTACGTTTTCATCTGTTTTGTTGGCAACGGACTGATGCACTAGCATCCTAAATATTGGGGACCGATGTGTTCCAGTGAATGGATCATCCATAATGTATGTGCATGAGCACACCAATATTAATGCTTGTTAATCACAGCCATTTTATAATATGCTAAATATTGAGCACACTTTGTCCATAGAATCAGCACATTATGTTTTGGGTTTTTGAGACACAATTGATATTCATGACATGAAGGAACTGTGTACTCAATTTCATGATTTGGCATTAAACAAGTTGAGGGGGCCTGAACTTGCAAATCTTGCATTTTCAGTTATTTGTTGCATTTTCAGTTATTAAAAAAATCCAAAAAAAATCCTAAAACAATGAGATACAAACTGTGAACTTTAACTTGAGGTAAAGATTCATATAGACAGAGGTGTAAAACATACTGGAGAATGATAATTGAGTAGAAGTAGAGATACTCAGTGCTTAATTTGAGCTGGAACACGCCGGATCATGTTCCGGCACCTCCGACGTTGCATTCAGAAGTATTTCCAGTCCATCAAAATGTTGCTGAAACATTTTGTTCCCATGTTTTTCATGGACTCTCTATGGGTTTCTCTTTTGACTGTATGCCTCCACGTCCCCCGATTGCTTGTAAGCTTCTCCTGGACTATATGGTAATTTCTCGACTGTGCGACAGAAAGTTGCATGGTTATGACACAACAGTTAGCATTTTTTTACCAAACAGCAATTTTATACATTGTCCTGTTTCGTTAGAAATAAACAGTGGACAAATAGAGTCTTTAAATGCTTCAGATGTAAATTTATTTGCTGTCAAAATGACCCTAAAATGAATGGGAGTCTACGGAATGCTAATGTGAGGTGATAGCCATGTAGCATATGAATCCACCGAGGGCTGCTTCAACTTCTGGGTCCAAGCCTACCCCCTTGATAATAATGGTATACTCGCGATGACACCACTGCTCTCAGTAGGTGGGGGGTTTCACATTGGATTGGCTTAAAATGAAATGACTGGCTAAAGCATTTGGATAAGAAATTTACAGACATTTAGTTAATTATTTGTTTGTGCCTTTCCTCCACTACGAGTCATTTTCGTAATTTTGTAGTGAGTAACAAACATATTTTGGAAAAAAGTATACATTTTTGTATAAAAATGTAGTTGAGTAAAAGTCCAAAGTTGGCAGACAGATACATAGGCCTACTCAAGTAAAGTACAGATACACAGAAAAACTACTTAAGTACAGTAACAAAGTATTAATACTTTGTTACTTTACACCACTGCATATACTGTACATAGAATCCTTAGAAATGTCTGCATATTTTGTACACTTTTAGGGTCAAACCATGATTTACCTGCTATGTTTGCAATATTTAAAAACTTTGAAGTCAAGCGATGGTAGAGAGAGGACAGCAGTTAGAAAATGTGACCTGTACACAAAATTAAAATATATTTGGGTGAAATAAAAAAAATATCCCAAAAAAGCTGTTGATAAAATAATCGCTCATTCTAATATTTGCTATGAATTCAGAATGTTGACAACTGATGTGAACTTGTTTTTTAATATTAATTAATTAATATTAATATATTAATATTTGATCTTTATTGATACAGAGAAATCAGAGTCCTTGTTCTCTTTTCCAGCTTACCTCTATGTTTCAACAAATTAAACACAGACAAAAACACATTGAGCAATAACTAGTTGATTTATAATTTATTTGATATGCCCTATAGGAACTAAGGATACTCTGCAAAACATTCTAAGTGTGAGGGCCATCGTAGACAAAAACATTTTCCCTTAGGTATAACCAGTTTTGAGTAAACAGTTGAGAGCTGTTAATTTTCCAATTAAATTTTTGAGGTAAGATAGTTTGAACATTTAAGTATTAAAGCCTTATATATGAACAGCAAAGAATTGCTGGGTCTCCTGGAAGCCTGAGAGTCCCATCCAACTATAGTGTATAAAAGCAAATGTTGTGTGTAAAAGAAGAAACCAATTATAATCATCAAGTAATCTCAGTAATTTATTTGAAAGTTAGCAAAGCATCAAGGACATTTATTCTGACCAAAGTCTTATTGAGCATTGAAGACAATTTGGACCTCAAGGTCAAGTCATGACATCTGCAAACTTCAGGTTGGAAAGTCTGAATTAAAGGAACTTGGAATTTGAATTACAAAAAAGCTTTTTCTAATGTAAGGTCGGTTTTGCCTACATTTCCAGTTGTCTTCAATGTTCTTTATTTAGAGGTCTAAGATTTCCAAGTATTTACATGGCGCTCTGGACCAAAATATAAATTAGGGAAAAATTGATAAGGTTATCGTCCTACTGCTGATTGGTTTACGCATGACCAATGAGATTGCTTTAGAACTGGGGTGGCATTTCAGATTACCGTATATAAAGAAGGTTTGCAGGTGAACCAAACTCATCAACAGGATCACATAGCAACCATGATTTCACTGGTCTTTGTTCTGCTCATTGGAGCCGCTTGTAAGTATAGACGACTTCATATAAAAGGCGACTTAATATAAAATGAAATAAAAATGTGGATTATTATTAATATCACTTGTACTTTAGAGACAAACTAATATAATGATTTTAGTTTTACATTAAACGTTTGGGTAAAGAAAGGTATTACTTAATTTCAAAAAGTGAAGAAAATGTTTCAATACAAAATATATTAGTAAATATAAAACATACAAATTCCAGTTGCCACGGAGGACGACAAGATTGTCGGAGGGCATGAGTGTAAGGCTAACTCCCAGCCCCACCAGGTGTCTCTGAACGTTGGGTACCACTTCTGCGGTGGCTCCCTGGTTAATGCGAACTGGGTTGTGTCTGCTGCTCACTGCTACAAGTCGTAAGTAGCTGTGAAGAACATGAACATATTATTCATTAAATATTTGATTTGTATGTGCTATGTATCATTGCTTTTAAAATCTTTTCTTCCAAATTAGTTAGTTTGATCCCAAAGCTCATACTGTCAAGTGACAAAAGACTCGCAACTAATTTCCTCTCTCACTCTGCCCCTCTCTCTTGTTTTTTCTCTTTCACCCAAAGCCGCGTGGAGGTGCGTCTGGGCGAGCACAACATTGTCAAGTCTGAGGGTACCGAGCAGTTCATCTCTTCTTCCAGGGTGATCCGACACCCCAACTACAGCTCCTACAACATCAACAATGATATCATGTTGATCAAGCTGAGCCAGCCTGCCACCATCAACGAATATGTGAAACCTGTTGCTCTGCCCAGCAGCTGTCCTCCAGCTGGCACCGAGTGTACCGTCTCTGGATGGGGCAACACTATGAGCTCTAGTGAGTATTGCAGTTATTTTTGGGGGGCTGTGTTCTAGAATATCCTTTATCAACTCCAGTAGAAAAATTAACAAGATACAAATTTGGCATGTTTTGCAATAGATTCTCTCATTTTCCTTCTTTCTGTCCACTGTTTACTTTTTCATTCTTCCTTACAGCTGCCGACAGTGACAAGCTACAGTGCCTGAACCTCCCCATTCTGTCCCAGAAGGACTGTGAAAACTCCTACCCTGGAGAGATCACCAACTCCATGTTCTGTGCTGGATTCTTGGAGGGAGGCAAGGACTCTTGCCAGGTAAGTAACGGCATGGAACGCTAGAGGCTTTCTCTGTTCTACTGCTTCTGACCAATTAAAAAAAATACAAACAACTGATAACCTAAATACCAAATAAAGTGAATGTCTTATTCTGTCTCTTTCAGGGTGACTCCGGTGGTCCCGTGGTTTGTAAGGGAGAGCTGCAGGGTGTTGTGTCCTGGGGATACGGCTGTGCCCAACCCAACTACCCCGGTGTTTATGCCAAGGTAAGAATATAGGCTTCTGCTGCAAAGGTTTTTCATTATACACCATGTTTACACCTTGTCATTATTCATATTACCAATCCAATACCAACACACTTCAAATCTGAAATGGAAAAGCATTTTGTGAGGCGGTTGCCCTGGTAATAGTTTGGTTTTCATATGCCAACCCAAGACCAGTCTGTGAATTGTTAGTCTTCCAGCAACTGGATGAATACTGTATTTTGGATTTAAGCACTATAATATTGCTGTTTTATTACAAAATGTGTATTTATAGACTACTGATTCATTGGTTTAATCCCTTATGAGTCCATGTAACTTTAATTATATAACTGTGTCTCTGGTCTACAGACACTTGGTCCTTTATGACTCTCATCTCCTTCTCTTACTCCAGGTGTGCATCTTCAACGACTGGCTGACCTCAACAATGGCCAGTAACTAGGTGTGAACCTACCTTCGTTCCTCAAGTATATTTGCACCATTTGTATTGGATGTTATAAACAATGTTGATATACTGTAGGAATAAAGCATTGAAGATAAAGTAACTGTTATGTTGTCTTTGTCCTCTCACTGTCTTTCTATGCTTTTACATTTTAGATTTTTACAGCGACTTACAAAAAAAATGTTTACTATATTGAAAACACATTATTAGGGTTCAACCACGAAGTGATCCGGTCATCCCAAGCCTTTCTGTGTGGAGTTTGCATGTTCTCCCCGTGTCTGCGTGGGTTTCCTCCGGGTGCTCCGGTTTCCCCCACCATCAAAAAACATGCAGGTTAGGTTTGGGACTACAGATGGATATTAGCATCTATGCTATAATCTGGCTCATTTACAGTCTGTACAGAAGTTTAAGACTGTTGATTAATGTGCACTGTCCCAGTTAAATAAATAAACAATATCCAGTATATTCAATTTCCAATCATGACAAAACTTTCAGGATATATCATCATAAGTAACTGAATGCGCCCTGCAATTCTAATTCAAATTCACCACTAGGGGGTGCTTTCATTTTCTCTTACACCGTATTTCCGATTGCTACCACATTTTCAGTGAATCATTATTGGATCAAGCGTATTTGAAGTTGAACAAAACATGTCAATCTCATTTACATTTCAAGTTATTGACCAATGAACTTTGAAAGGGGTGTGGTTCTGGACATAAATGAATACAAATCAGCAACCGTAAGGCCAATCATCACAAAACAGGATATGTTCAGATAAATTCCCCAGATATATCCAGACAATTTCATATACATTGACCACTAGGGGGCACTACAAGCGCAAGATAGGTGAGTGTAAATTCATTCTCCAATCATGACAAATCTCTTAATTAGTAACTGAACCACGCCCTGCAAGTCTCATTCAAATTGACCACTGGGGGTGCTTTAAATGTATAATAACTGCACATGGAATTACATAAATTAAGCTATAGATCATAAAAATTATAGGATATATATACATATTTTTTTACCTTTATTTAACTAGGTAAGTTGACTAAGAACAATTTCTTATTTACAGCAACGACCTGGGAGCAATTAGGGTAAAGTGTCTTGCCCAAAGACACAACAACATTTGGCTCAGTCGGGAATCGAACTGGCAACCTTCTGACTACAAGTCTGACTCCCTACCCATCTGCGCCCCATATATGTTTTATAACAATGCTGAACCTTGTGTGAAATTACTTTGAAGTCACGTTTGAGAAAAAAAGTGGTTTTTTTTAACACGCAAATCGCCGTTTGCGGCTATATTTATATGTTGAAAATATACACTCATTTCAAATCTGATGACTGCAAAAAACACTCCAAAAAATTTGGGACAATCAACTGTTTACCGCTGTGTAATATCACATTTTGATTTATAACAGTATTTTCACAATCATCCATTATGCATGTCTTCAGCTGCCCAACTGTATTTTTTTTGCCTTATTTTCTGCTTCATACTGAACCACACATTCTCAATCGGAGACGGGTCAGGACTGCAGGCAGGCCATGCTAGCACCAATACTCTGCTTACGTAGCCATGCACTTGTAATCCGGGCAGAACGTGGTTTAACTTTGTCCTGCTGGAAAATGCAGGGACATCCTTGGAGAAAACAATGTCTGGATGGCAGCATATGTTGCTCCAAAATGTGTACATATCTTTCTGCATTAATGGTGCCCTCACAGATGTGCAAGTTACCCATATCATTGGCACTGCACACCCCATACCATCACAGATGCTGGCTGTTAGACCTGAGGCTGATAACATTTTGGATGGTCCTTTTCCTCTTTGGCCTGGAGAACACAACAGCTTTTTTTGTCCAAAAACTATTTGAAATGTTGACTCGTTGGACCATAAAACACGATTTCACTGTGCTACTATCCATTTCAGATGAGACAAAGCACAGAGAAATCGGCGGTGCTTCTGGAAAGTGTTGATGTGTGGCTTCTGATTGGCATAAAGCCTTAACTTGCATCTGTGGATGCTACAGCGAATGGTGTTGACTGACAAAGGTTTACCAAAGTATTCCAGAGCCCATGTCAGGATATCCTTTACAGACTCATGACGGTTTTTCAGACAGTGACTTCTGAGGGATCAGAAATCACACACATTCTGAATTGGTTTTCGGCCTTGCCCTTTACACAACGAGATTTGACCGGATTCCTTTATTTAGATTATATTGTGCACAGTAGAAGGTGAAATGTTACAAATCCTACAGATTTTTCTCTGGGGAATTCTCTTCTCAAAGTGTTGGATTATTCGTTAAAACATCTGTTGGCAAATTGGCGAGTCTCAACACATCTTTGGTCTTGAAGGACTAGGCCTTTTATGGAGGATCCTTACTATGGGACTTTTTACATTACGATAGATTTCGATAGCTTTCAGCAACATTTACAAATGTATAATTTCATGATTATGTTGTTTATTCAATGTTTGGGTAAACAATGTCATGGCACAAAAATCACATCACATATCAATCAAGTGTGTCTGTGTGATAGGTGGAGTAATGACATTAGCAATACCAGCATCAACATTAACATTGAGTTATGTGCGTGAACAGGTTGGTGGGGTTCCTGGTGTACTTGATAGTTTGCTTGCAGATTTTGCAAGTCACATTATTTTTTAAACATCACTATGGTGTACGCTATACACTGTGCACTATGCGCCCAGCTCAAATTCAAGTTTCAAGTTAATTTGTACAGAAAACCGCAGATGTTATTGCATGTCCAGTGAAAATCGTATTCCCCGTTTACTACAATGCAGTAATAACGCAAAGATCTGCAAAAATCTCCTATCAGTAAACAATAAGCAGGACTAGAGATCAAGCAATATACTATACAGTTTGTACATTAGTCCAGCAGATTAATGGCATATTTCAAGAGAATTGTTCAAATTGGTATACAAGCATAAAATTTGGCACAGATAATCTCTATTGGGCCCTGTCCACTTGCCATTTAATTTTCGCCTGCCAAAGCTTTGTTCGCTCTTTGCTGGCCTCTTGTGGGCGTGTATGTTTAAACTGTTCCAAAAAATTTGTAAAAAGCAGTGAGCTGACTAGCTCTCATATCTAGCAATATAGTATGATTTCAAACCACTTTTGTTGATAATTATATGAATGAAAAACTAAGAAAATTAATCATAATTCACATCGTTCTATATCTAGGTGAAAAAAGTAGCTTCAGTAGTAGCTGCTGTAGTGTTTAGACAACATTAGACCAAATGGAATGTCGTCCTACTGAGTAGTAATATTGTCCTAAAATAATATGACTTCCCACTATAGTATACATATATGAAGGGAATAACTGCATATAAAATGATTTACACAAAGATCTCCATTGCAAACATGAATAATGTCAGGAAGATGCTTGTCGTGTTGACATTGACAATACAGGGCTATAGCCAAGTTCACGAGTTAGCAATGTAATTACAAAGCTAACGTTTGATGTCTAGCAGCTGTGTAGAGACATACAACCCACACCAACAGCCTCAGACAATTTTACACATGATGCTTTCTTTACGTCTATGTCACTGTATTTTAACAGGGATTAAACACATTGTGCGTCTGGAAATTGAGACACCTTAATTATACATTTTCCGTCAAGTGTTGGTCTGGTCGTAGATAACGATTGTATGGTAACTTTTTA
Source organism: Umbra pygmaea (assembly GCA_016801145.1). Taxonomy (NCBI): domain Eukaryota; kingdom Metazoa; phylum Chordata; class Actinopteri; order Esociformes; family Umbridae; genus Umbra; species Umbra pygmaea. The sequence goes on along the minus strand of JACXGM010005524.1, from coordinate 20,867 downwards.
AATGGATGATGCAGACAGGAGGAACAGACACAACGTTTCTGATTGGCTGTCGCCCAACCCTGACTAGTAAAATTTGTCTCAAATTTGCATAAAATAGGATTGATCCTATTTTTCGGCGCTTCTCACAACAGCTTCACATCACCAGCTATCCCGAACTGCCCAGTATGCACTGTCACATGACCCAATTTAAAATTAATGGGAGGCGAAATTCATCTTTGAACTGCCTAGTGGACAAGGCCCATAAGGGTCACTTATTGGGAAAAAGGCGTTGGCCACCCAAAAATTTAACATGGCACAGTCAATGCTCAATTTAATGTGTTAAGGAAGGTTTTGTTTAATAGAGTGAACATCATGACACAACCAGGGCACACTGATGACTTCACTGCTGTGTCACTCAGCATGGGGTTCAGTGTCAGCTGATCTAGTTTTACTTACACTGTAGTTAAGGGTAAGCGGGGTAATACATGACTTGTTCGTTTGTGCTTACATGGAAGGTGTACAGATCACACGGGACTTAAATGGCACTGGATGAATGATCGGGCTAGGTGACCTGAACCTAGTTGTATCCCATATTTGAATGTGTAGTATGTCTATGATTGAGGTGGTAAAACGATAACCCCTCAGCCTTAATCAGACAACAAACCCCCAAAATGGCAAATTAATATCCCATGTCAGCCAAGAGGCCAACTGATTGGATGAAATGTTGTCTTTGTCAGACAGACACAAAGAAACCCCTCCAATCACCACCTACCTATCCATCATGTTTCTCAACATGATTGCCATCAACATTCCATCCTTTCAGAAGATCAACAAAACGCCAATGACCCTGGACCTGGAACGACTGGATGAAGGTGGTGGTATAGAAGCTACTTTGAGAAGGAACCAAGCGAAGTATCACTACAATCGTCGACTTCGGTTTAACTACACAAAGTTACTTCGTGCCCAGAAGAAACAATCAGATGCTCAATGTAGTGAGACAGATAAAGGACAAACAAAACTTTGATGATGATCAGGTTTGCTTTCTTTGTGATAACATATCTCCTGAATCTGACCTACATCTGACCTACAAAAGCTGATGGCTGAGATCACTGAACTCACAGCTCACAAACAGGGCAAAGATGTGCTCCTGGCTTTCCAGAAAGATGTTGGCTTGGCTCTCTCTCAAGCGTCTGAAGACTCGGAGGAACTTATCATGGCCAAGGCTGCAAAAAAAAGGCATATTCTGGATCATCAGTCCAGATTTGATGGAACATTCATGAGGGATGTATCAAAGAGGCCATCCCCCCATCTCTTCTGCTAATTTGTTGGTATGGTAGAACATGGAGCCGACATCAAATCACAGCTGAGATTTGGCACTTCACAGACTGCCCAGGCTATTGTCCCACTGTTGTAGTACAACTGTTTCTCCTGGTACAAAGAGGGAGTAGCTTCCCACAGACATTCCAAAGATAGAGAAACTCCATTCCCAGTATACATTGGTATGTCTGTGTTTGCCAAAACCAGGAAGAGAAGCCTGGTTGAAATGCTGCTTGAACATGGTATGAGTATCTCATTTGACTGGGTGCTGGAGATATCAGCTCAACTGGGAGGGTGTGGTCTTTCTACCGGTGCTACAGAAAGGGCTGTTCCCCACTGCTGTCATGCACAACATTGACCACAATCCTTCTGCAACAACTGCTACAACATCATTCCATGGCACCAGTGCCTCTGTATTTCAGCATCCAACAAAGGAAAGCAGTGGTGAGGAGCGTCGGTAGCTTAGGTTTGGTCCAGAAAGAGTCAAGTCTGTTCCAGAACTTCCTGACACTTTCACCAACATCCACCCTGCTTTAAAAAAAGAATCCTTTACCACCAAATACTTCAATGCCAAACCCGACACCATTGTTTTCAGGCCACAACGTGCCCTAGAGTATGAGCGGCTAGAGAAAGTAACAGTTGTGGAAGAAATCGTTGATGCAGTGAACCTTACATGGTCAGCACATCATGCTTCATTAAATTGGAGCCCAGAATTTAATGTAAGCATCACATCACTTTTGCCACTCCTGAGAGACCAAGCCCACTCTGTTGTTACCGTCAAGCACATGATGGAGAAAGTGCAGGATATAGTAGCATACCTTAACCCAGGTCAAGTATACTGACCAGCCAATATACTGTATGCTCTTGCAAAGCAAGTGCAGTGGCACTGGCAAAAGCAATATGGAGAAGACAAGTATCTTGTCAGGTTTAGGGGTCTCCATATTGAAATGGCAGCACTCAAGTCCATTGGCACTCTTCTTTAGGGTGGTGGATGGACAGGTGCCTTAGTTAAAGCTGGAGTGGCTTCATCTGGCACTGCAGATTAATTTCTGTCAGTTGCCAGTGTCACCAGAACATGTCAAATGCATCAGGCAACAGCATGTAGTCTTTATAAGCTCTTGAATGCAGTATACACTGATTACTGCCAAGAGAGGGCAGATGACAATGAAGAAAGGTTGGGCTTCGAAAAATGATTTGAAAGATGCAAAGAAGAAACTCCACAGTTTCAATACTGGCACTTGATTTTTTCCATGGAACTGTTGATCTTCTTGCTCATTGGGTCATTTCGTGAGGCTAATTTTAGTCTTTACTGTGAGGCACTGAGTGAGCTGATTCCATACTTCTTTGCCATCAACAACACCAACTATGCTTGCTGGCTTCCCATCCACCTCAGGGACATGTTATCTTTGGACAAAAAACACCCAGAACTGGCTCAGGAGTTCAGGCGTGGCAACTTTGTTGTCCACAAAACTCCTCACGCTCAAAAGTCATTCTTGGAGAGTGTCAAGAAACTATCTGCAAGACCTATGCAATCCCTTTGAAGAAAAGAGTTGTGATCTGTATTATATAGACAAAAGAGATATTGCAAATGCCAGCTCCTACATACACACCTTAAGAAGGGACAGACAAAAGCCCAGGACTTTGCAAAAAGTCTGCAAGAGAACCCAACCACTTTCTATGATCCAATGAAGAGAAATAGCGTTGACTATTCAGCCAAAAAAATGCTACTGTTGAGCCACCAAAGCAAAATATTTTATATCCCTGGCAAGTTTAATTAAGCCAGACAGGTGAAAGGAGAGGAAGCAGACAATGCAGACATTATGACTTTTTGACAGAAATGGTGGCCATGTTGAAAATGGTCACCATCCTGAATTTTTGAGTGGCATATACATTTTTCCAAAAGAGTATTCCTGCCTAATTTTATGCTTGCATCACCATTTGAACAATTGAAATAATTAATATTCGACAGGAACGGTGGCCATCTTTAAAAATGGCAGCAATCTTGAATTTTTGAGGGACAAGCATCTTTTTCCATTAACATGTCCTTAAGAGAGTATTTGTATAAAATTTTTGAATAATTGCTATAATAAGCATTGAATAGCAATGGTTGCCATGTTGAAAAATGGCCGCCATATTGAATTTTTGCGTGGCCAAAGCGTTTTTCCAACGTTTTTGGAAGCGTTTTTGCTTGCAGAATAGTATAGTGCATCCAGAAAGTATTCACAGTGCTTCACTCTTTCCACATTTTTGTTATGCAGCGTGTTACTCTGCAGTGTGTTACTCTTTCCACACCCTTATTGCAAAATGGATTAAATTCATTATTTCCCTCAATATTCTACAAACATTACATCTATCAAATAACTAAGGGACACACTAATATTTCAATTGTGAAATTAAGTTTATTGGATGAACAGAAAATGTGCAATATGCATCAAAATGAAGTTAGACAGGTGCATAAATTTGGGCACCCCAAAAAAAATATCACATCAATATTTAATTAAGCCTCCTTTAGCAGAAATAACAGCCTCTAGACACTTCCAATAGCCTGTAATGAGTGTCTGGATTCTGGATGAAGGTATTTTGGACCATTCCTCCTTGCAAAACATATCCAGGTCAGTTAGGTTTGACGGTTGACAAGCGTGGATAGCCCACTTCATATCACCCCACCGATTTTCAATGACATTCAGGTCTGGAAACTGGGATGGCCATTCCAGAACATTATACTTAATCCTCTCCTGTCTCGGTGCTCCTGTGTGAGCTCTCAGAGACAGGACACATTCCTTTATCCTCCTGAGAAGGAGATGCTGCTGTGTGTTCTTTATCAGCGTGGATGTATGGTGTAACCAGTCCAGTGTCTCTGAGATGTGGACTCTGAGGAACTTGAAGTCTGCGACCCTCTATACAGCGTCTCCATTGATGGGGATTGGAGTTTACAGCTGTATTCTCCCTGTAGTCCACTATCTTTTCTTTGATTTTTACATTGAGGGAGAGGTTATTTGCCTGGCACCACACTGTCAGTTGAAATAATGTTCATTGTAATTAAACCTACTACCATTGTGTCGTCCGCAAACTTGATTATGAATTTGAGCTGTGGCTGGACACAGTTGTGGTTATCACAGCTGTTGTAGCCACTAGCCAGTGACAGGTATAGTAGCATAGTGGTCTTCGTTTGAAAGCACAAATCAGTTCAAGTATGCGTAAGGTCGTCAGTTACAGTGGGCCAAAAAAGTATTTAGTCAGCCACCAATTGTGCAAGTTCTCCCACTTAAAAAGATGAGAGAGGCCTGTCATTTTCATCATAGGTACACTTCAACTATGAGAGATCATACATCCACGCTGGTAAAGAACACACTGCAGCATCTGGAACAACAGTACATTACATATCAATGTTAGTGAATCTTCGGTTTGTCACGTTTGCAAAGATTTACTGACTGACAGAGATGGGAAGTAACGAAGTACAAATACTTCGCTACTGTACTTAAGTAGATTTTTCAGATATTTTTACTTTACTTTACTGTTTATTTTTGTGCTGACTTTTTACTTTTACTCCTTACATTTTTAACACGAATATCGGTACTTTCTACTCCTTACATTTAAAAAAATTGTCTTGTTACTTTAGTTTCAAATAATTTCAGTGAAGTTACAGTTAATATTTCTCTCGTCATCAATCCTGAATTCAATCTAATTGGATGGAAATATACGTTGCATTTGACGCACCACTACAAGACGACTCGACAGATTTGGTGGGATTCATTCGCGGCAAATCATTGCGGCTTGATCGCGGTAACATTAGCATAGTATTATGTACGGTGACATGATTGAGAATGAAGAAAACGGAGATCCCAGAGATTCGATAAGCAGCAAGGCATTCCCAATCATCCTTGGCCTTATCTGAGGGAGATGTTTGACATAGTAGTCATGAAGAATGTCTCCTGGCGATTGTGCTGCAAATTTGAGGTATACATTTGAACACTTCGTGGTCTCTCTCTTCCTGCCCATCTCAGACACACACACACACACACACACACACACGCTTTTTCACTCACTCACTGTCCTACACGCAATAACATTATGACACATTCAACATCACAAAATGTGTGTACCGGTATATTTGTCCTATACAAAAATTACATTATGACACGTTACACTATACAGAAGGTCTGTATACACTAGTTGCTCCCAAGTTCTTAAAGGGGTTCAGGACAAATCCATGCACATATACAGATTTGAGGGCATACATCACTTGCCATTTTTCTTTTGCTGGATGTCTATTTGCAATTTAATAAATATTTTTTTAATGCAATGCACACTGAATTTGTAATTTCTCCAACTTTTATAGTACTTCAATTGTAAAAATTGTGATCCTGACAATGCATTTATTATTATTAACACTCCATGTTCAAAGATTTACTAGATGTCATTTCTAATACACTGCTGCCATCCCTTAGTTGTAACTCTAAAAGTATGGGGAACTTGAGCACACATATATGAGCACACACACAGGGATGCCGACAGGAATCCCCAAATTATTATGACTGTGAAAAAAACAAAATTTGGGACCTCCTCAGGACTGGGCCTGGACAACAATCCCAGTTGTCCCACCCTGTCAGTGTCCCTGCAAACACACATACATGTAGATTCCTTCAAATGTTAAGGGGAAGATTGAAAAAGAGAAACTTTATCTGTGAATTCTCACAGAATCACAATTTAATTAATAACTTGCTACTCAGTCAGAATCTTTTTAACCTGGAGTCCCAGTCTCTCTCACAATAACCATATATGTGATGTTTTAGGCCTATTGGAAGACATCTATTGAAAATGTAGGCAATGGCACATAGGAGGCGTTTTTACATGTCCATGGAAGTTTCTCAGCTTGCACTCTAGTAACATTTGTGTGGTCATGTAGCTTTGCATAAAAATGGATGTCATTCGCAAGGCTACTTTTACTTTTATACTTTAAGTAAATTGCCAAGCCTGTACTTTGTTACTTTTACTTGAATAATGAAGTTAAATCAGTACTTCTACTTTTACCAGAGTATTTTTTAACACAAGTATTTGTACTTCTACTTGAGTACGTGAAGTGAGTACTTTTGCCATCTCTGCTTACTGATTAATGTTACGTTTTCATCTGTTTGGTTTGCAATGGACTGATGCACTAGCATCTTAAATATTTGAACTATGGACCGATGTGTTCCAGTGAATGGATCATCCATAATGTATGTGCATGAGCACACCAACATTAATGCATATTAATCACAGCCTTTTTATAATATGCTAAATATTGAGCACACATTGTCCATAGAATCAGCATATAATGTTTTGAGTTTTTGAGACACAATTGATATTCATGACATGAAGGAATTGTGTACACAATTTCAGGATTTGGCATTACACAAGTTATGGGGGCCTGAACTAGCAAATCTTGCATTTTCAGTCACATGATTTATTGGGGCCAATCAGTGTAGGTTCTCATGGAATGAGACCTAGTCAACTCCCTGATTTAATAGGGTGGGACAATAACTTATTACCAGAGAATTTTTCCAGAAGCCTTGACTTGAGTGAACTAAACCCATTTCCCCCACTTTGTTTATTTAACCATCTATTATAGGCCTGTTGTAGATGTTGTTTTGTGGGAACCACACAGCTGTGTTTCAATCATGTAAAGGTCAAGATATAGTCTGAAATGCAGAGAATACTGTTAAGCTTTGACTGGCACCTATTGCTGGATATATTCACTGTGTGGCAAAAGTAATTTTAGCATGTATTCTAGCACTTTGGATTTAAAAAATACCAAGATTAAAGTACAAAATGTGAAATTTAACTTGAGGTAAACATTCATACAGATAGAATCCTTAGAAATGTCTGCATATTTTTTATACTTTTGGAATCAAGTCTTTGAAAATTTTCTTCTATACAACGTTAGTATATTTTTCAATGTTTCAATGCCTGAACCAGGCCATAACACAGAGTCAAGTTTGAATTAATCACTCATTCTAATATTTGCTATGAACTCAGAATGTTGACAACTAATTTTTTCCAGCTGACCTTTGTGTTACAACAAATTAAACACATACAAGAACACATTCAGCAATAACTAGTTAATTTATCATTCATTTAATATTGCACTATAGGAGTTAAGGTTACTTAGAAAACATTCTAAGCGTGAAGGCCATGGTAGACAAGAACAGTTTTCCCTTCATCTGAATTAGCCTTAAGTAAAATCTGTTTTGAGAACACATTTAATAGCTGTTAATTTTCCGATTCATTTTTTGATTTAAGAATATTTACTGTAAGTATTAAAGCCTTATATATAAACAGCAAACAATTGCTGGGTCTCCTGGAAGCCTGAGAGTCCCATCCAACTAAAGTGTATAAAAGTAAATGTTGTGTGTAAAAGAAGAAACCAATTATAATCGTCAGCTTCTCAGTAATATGTTATTTGAACGATAGATGTTCATCTAACTCACTCCCTTATGAATTTGTAGGAGGGAACACATTCTAAGCTTATTTTTATTTAATCTAGAGGAACTCCTTTGTGAATTACTAGAAAATAAAATTCAACCCCATTACAATGGCCTGGGTTTTATCGCAAAGATAATTCCGAAACCACAAACAGATGTCCACAGCCAACCCCAGCGTGATCAATATTATCATCAAAATAGAATGATCAATTGAATCAAAATCTGTTGACAGGCCAAAAGAGCCACAAAATCTAGTGCTTTTGAAATGTAATTGAACAACAACCAATGTAGTACCTGTAGTATTACTGTGCCTAGGTCTAAAGTCAAATTGATAGTTATTCAGAATGCAATTGCCAGCTAAAAATGCAAATCTGCATGTACCACAGGCTGGTGAGGAATATCTCCACCGTTATGCAACACGTGCAGATTTCAATACTTTTGTGATAACCCTAGAAACTAATGTTAGATACTTTTTAATGCTGATAGTTAGCAAAGCATCATGGACATTTATTCTGACCAAAGTCAAAGACAACCTGGAACTCAAGGTCAAATCATGATATGAGTGAATTTCAGGTTGGAATATATGAACTTTAGGATGATTTCAGGTTGGAATATATGAACTTTAGGATGATTTCAGGTTGGAATATATGAACTTTAGGATGATTTCAGGTTGGAATATATGAACTTTAGGATGATTCCAGACTTTCCAACCTGGAATTTGAAGTACAAAAAAGCTTTTTCCAATGTAAGGTAGGTTTTCCCTAAATTTCCAGTTGTCTTGAATATACTTTATTCAGACGTCTAAGATTTCCAAGTATTTACAAAAAATTGTGGAAAGATTGATAAGGAATTACCTTATCGTCCTATTTCTGATTGGCTCACGCCTGACCAATGAGATTGCTTTAGAACTGGGGTGGCATTTCAGATTACCGTATATAAAGAAGGTTTGCAGGTGAACCAAACTCATCAACAGGATCACATAGCAACCATGATTTCACTGGTCTTTGTTCTGCTCATTGGAGCCACTTGTAAGTATAGACGACTTCATATAAAAGGCTACCTAAAATAAAATTAAAATTAAAATTATTATTTTAAATACAATTTGTACTTTAGAGACATCAAACTAATATAATGATTTTACTTTTATTTTACATGTTTGGATAAAGAAAGGTATTTCTTTATTTCGAAAAGTGAAGAAAATGTTACAATAGGAACTACAAAATGTATTAGTAAATATAAAACATACATATTCCAGTTGCAATCCACTTACAGGTAGCTGACAATGTGCCTTCTCTCTCTTTCTAGTTGCCACGGAGGAAGACAAGATCGTCGGAGGGTATGAGTGTAAGGCTAACTCCCAGCCCCACCAGGTGTCTCTGAACGTTGGGTACCACTTCTGTGGTGGCTCCCTGGTTAATGCGAACTGGGTTGTGTCTGCTGCTCACTGCTACAAGTCGTAAGTAGCTGTGAAAAACATGAAATAGCATTGGCTGATAGAAGTAGTTTTCAATATTAATCATTAAATATTTGATTTGTATGTGCTATGTATCATTGCTTTCAAAATTATTTCTTCCAAATTAGTTAGTTTGATCCCAAGGCTCAGAACAGCACACTGTCAAGTGACGAAAGACTCCCAACTAATTTCCTCTCTCACTATGCCCCTCTATCTTGTTGTTTCTCTCCGTGCTCCACTTTCACCCAAAGCCGCGTGGAGGTGCGTCTGGGCGAGCACAACATTGCCAAGTCTGAGGGTACCGAGCAGTTCATCTCTTCTTCCAGTGTAATCCGACACCCCAACTACAGCTCCTACAACATCAACAATGATATCATGCTGATCAAGCTGAGCAAGCCTGCCACCATCAACGAATATGTGAAACCTGTTGCTCTGCCCAGCAGCTGTCCTCCAGCTGGCACCGAGTGTACCGTCTCTGGATGGGGCAACACTATGAGCTCTAGTGAGTATTGCAGTTATTTTTAGGGGGCTGTGTTCTAGAATATCCTTTATCAACTCCAGTAGAAAAATTAACAAGATACAAATTTGGCATGTTTTGCAATTGATTCTCTCATTTTCTTTCCGTCCACTCTTTACCTTTTTCTTTCTTACTTACAGCTGCCGACAGTGACAAGCTACAGTGCCTGAACCTCCCCATTCTGTCCCAGAAGGACTGTGAAAACTCCTACCCTGGAATGATCACCAACTCCATGTTCTGTGCTGGATTCTTGGAGGGAGGCAAGGACTCTTGCCAGGTAAGTAACGGCATGGAACGCTAGAGGCTTTCTCTGTTCTACTGCTTCTGACCAATAAAAAAAATACAAACAACTGATAACGTAAATACCAAATAAAGTGAATGTCTTATTCTGTCTCTTTCAGGGTGACTCCGGTGGCCCCGTGGTTTGTAAGGGAGAGCTGCAGGGTGTTGTGTCCTGGGGATACGGCTGTGCCCAACCCAACAACCCTGGTGTTTATGCCAAGGTAAGAATATAGGCTTCTGCTGCAAAGGTTTTTCATTATACACTATGTTTACACCTTGTCATAATTCATATTACACATCCAATACCAACACACTTTTAATCTGAAATGGAAACGCATCTTTGTGAGGCGGTTGCCCTGGTAATAGTTTGGTATTCATATGCCAACCCAAGACCAGTCTGTGAATTGTTAGTCTTCCAGCAACTGGTTGAATACTGTATTGCGGATTTGACTGAATTAAGCACTATAATGTTGCTATTTTATTACAGAATGTGTATTTATAGACTACTGGTTCATTGGTTTAATCCCTTATGAGTCCATGTAACTTTAATTATATAACTGTGTCTCTGGTCTACAGACACTTGGTCCTTTATGACTCTCATCTCCTTCTCTTACTCCAGGTGTGCATCTTCAACGACTGGCTGACCTCAACAATGGCCACTAACTAGGTGTGAACCTACCTTCGTTCCTCCAATATATTTGCACCATTTGTACTGGATATTATAAACAATGTTGATATACTGTAGGAATAAAGCATTGAAGATAAAGTAAATGTTATGTTGTCTTTTTTCTCTCATCGTCTTAATATGCATTTTCATTTTAGATTTTTACAGCAACTTATGTAACCCAATTCCAAAAAATGTGGGACAGTATGGAAAAATGGTCATTTGAAAATTCAATTCACCTCGAACTATTTTGATAACACATTATTAACACATTATTTGATGTTTTACATTGTGAATTTAAATTATTTTTGAAAATATACACTAATTTCAAATCTGATGACTGTAACACACTGCAAAAAGTTGGGACAGTCGACTGTTTACCGCTTTGTAATATAACCTTTTGCTGTAATAACACGTATTAAAGGAAAATTCCACAGGCGCTCTCCACTACACACCCACAACTGGGTCATATCTTTACTAACTAAAACATTTTGGAATTTTTCCAATCGACCACAAACTCACAGAGAACCACCTGTTAAAACTACCAGGAAATAGATTAATTGTATTGTGAGAATCCTACATTGTCCATAGTGCTTTGCGGATTTGACCAAGGTACAGGCGCAGGTCTAAAAGAGATGACTGTGTTTTCATCTCCGGTACAAATACTTTGAGTGTCTCAGGAACCTGTGTACTGATTCTTATCCGTAAAAATATATTACTGAAAAAGGACGATGCCTAAATCTTGTTGCGTTTTTAGATGTGCTTTTGTCAAGGATGCAAAAACAAGGAGTTTCCAGGAGCGAGATATTCATGTAAAGAGCAGTTGTCAACTATTCGATACCCAATATACGACATAAATAGACTGCAAAGTAAGTACCTGCAACTGTGTGCATGTAGCCAGCATTTATGCCAGAGGACTTCGAAAAGGACTTGCAGAGTGAACTGATGGGCACACCACACAAATAATTGTGTTATCAAATGTTTTTCTAACAATCACCGTTTGGATAGGTCCAAACAATTGAATGGATTTATAACTCATTGTTCTAGTTAGTACATGTGAACATTGCAGAAATCGTGTCTTTTATTTATTTTCAGGGCCCCTTTTACAAAGCCAGTCATTGTTATTACATCGAATTACATTTACTTGTGAAAGTACAGGGATTTCCCCCACACATCAACTGCCTTTTTCAAACCACCAACTGTGTACACATTACCAAAACAAGTTAGATGTACTGTGCTCTGGCCCTCAAACACAATTTGGATTAGTTCTTTCATTGCAAATCTCTCTTTTCTGACTTATTTACACCTGGTACTGTAAACCAGGTGGGTACACTTACTGATAAGGTACATCAGTACACTCATAGGGTAATTTCAGTACCCCTGCCCTAAAGGGGCATTTTTATGCTATTGTTTTTATTAAAGGTTGCACCTGATGACCTTGACTCAAATTGTCAACATTGAGCAGTCTGATCCTTTGGATGTTAGTTTTCATCCAAGTTCCAGCCTCAGTTCAACTTCAACATCCACATCTCCCATACAGAAAACGAATATATAGCCATATATGGACAAACATATAAAAAATATTAACATATATTTTAAAATATATTACCATATATTTTGATTACAAAATTTGAATTACAAAATGAGGAAATATATGTTACATGTAAAAAAACTGCCAATTTTTGTATATTTCAACATATATGGACATATATTAGATTTCCATTTCCATATGGGAGACATTTAAAATAGATTTCACCAAATATTTCATTGACATACATCTCATACCCCTACTTATTATCACATATACAGTTGTAGTGGGAAATAAATGTTTATAGGACCAAATAATGACTCCTTCAACAGCTGACTTCTTATCCCTCCTGGGATGAATTAAGATGCATGGAAAGGGGGAAAACCCCAATTTATATCACACATTTAAACCTGTACCTATGTGATTTTGGTTTTGATCCACCCATAAAGGGAGTTTGGTAGTATTACTTGTAAAGGTTATGTTGTCTCCACGGGGTTCTAGGAGAAGACAAAGGCTAGCTCCCCCTCTGGAAGATATTCAAACCCAGTCCTTTGTTACAGCCCGGGTAGCGCCGCAGAGGCGACACAATCTAATTGTAATGTACTCTGTTGTCTCCAATTTCAGCCAGTGAACTGACCCGTATTTTGTATGCAGCGGGAGTTTGTGGGCTGCCCCTCTCAAAGGGAAATATAAGTCTTTGTTTAAGGTTAAACTGATGAGATTTCTGTAATGATTCTCCTGGCCACACGTCTTCGTGAGCCATAGCAAATGTATTGAATAAATGTTGTAACAGACTGAACGTATAAGATATGCTTAGATCATAGATCGTATTTTAGAAGTTTTAGATGACAGTTAATTCTTGGTATTATTGTATAATTCTGTGTCCGGTTGAAGTCTTGTATTTATGCCTTTAATTGGAATTAAATATTATTCATTTACTAAGTTCTGTCATAGACATTCTAAATCATTTCCCAGAACATCTCCGGTGGAGTATTAATGGGATATTAATTAATGTAAGTTATCTTGTTTCGGTCTGCTCTGAAGTTTCAGCGTTTATCACGCACACAGTTCAAGCTAGGTAGCCTATGCTCCTTT
>JACXGM010005523.1:19362-35061 GCA_016801145.1 Umbra pygmaea | reverse complement strand
TAATTAGAAGACGATTATATAATTTCACCTTAAAGTTTTCTTCTTCATTGGCTCCTATGGCGAGGAAAAGGCTTAAGGTGATTTAATGTACCTAAACAACGATCAATATTAACCAAATTTATCTCTCATATTGCTCATTATAACCACTGAAAATTATAAAAACAACTAACCCAAATTCCAATTTTTTTTTTTTTTTTTTTGCTGATCCGAAAAATGATCCGATCCGTGACTCTGATCCGAAAACCGATCCGATCCGTGAGTTTCATGATCCGTTGCACCCCTATTGACAACCATTCTGCGCTTGCATACTCATCGATCTCATGATCAGCCATAATGGGTAAGTGTAACTGCTCATTAAAGTAGTGCTCACGATATAAAGTCAGGGACGCAGTATGTATTTTGGTCAATGCTTGGGAACCATTCCTATAGCATTCGCTCTTTTAACATCATCAAACTAATCATGTAACTTTGAATTTCCTGGACATGTGAAATGAATGTAGGAAGATATTTGAAGGGCCATTTAAAATGTGAAATCTGATATTTTGAATATATTCAGACACTATATAGTCCAGGGGTCTCCAATTGTTTTCATTCCAACCCTAAATTAGCACAACACAACCTAGTTGATAATCTGATTGAGGGTCCATATGTGGGGATGGAGGTCAAATCTACAGGGTGGGAGCTCTCCAGGACCAGGGTGGGAGACCCCTGCTATAGTAGGGTCATCATTGTCAAGAACTGTTAGTGTCATACAAAAAACAGAAGAATAAGCCGTGCCTACTACAAAAACATTTATTTATTTATTTAGCTTTACAGAAAATGAATAGTTAGATGAATACTGTGTTGAGTGTTGCGTATTGCCTGCTTACATTTGTAATACATTGTTTTTCTAATATCTTTGCAATTAATATCAGTGCAATGGTCATAGAACCTTGGTTGAATTTTGCTTAGAAAGAAAATATTGGTATTGATATTGATATTGGCTTGAGACACAAGAACACATCAGACAGGCTGAATGGCTAGCGGAATTATCATAACTACACAAGGTCAATATAGCAGCATGTTTAGCAAATGACAAAACATCCGAATCGAAAAGGAGTTTCACGATGTGTTTCTGGGGAGGAATTAGCCCTTTACAACTAAACAAAGTTTGAAAAGGAGTTTCACGATGTGTTTCTGGGGAGGAATTAGCCCTTTACAACTAAACAAAGTTTCGCAGTGCAGATTTAAAGATAGTAGTGACAGAGGTCAATCTATTTTGGTGGTGTTATAGTTTCCAAGGGGGCTTATGTTTGCTCTGTGGGCTCATGGGAGTCCGATTCAGACAGGCATATTGGTGCAGCTGAGGCTGTCTCGCAATACCCTCCCTCAGTGTGGAGTCTGGTTTGGCGCTGCCCGGAGGCTAGGATAATGGTTTCTTGTGTCTGAAGAGATTAAAGGCCAGAGCTGCATTGTTCAAATGCCTCGAGATTAGTTTCCAAGGAGACAGATTGTCCGTTGCCATGAGAACCATTGCCTGGAATTAGGATTGCCATTTCTTTACGCGATACAGGCTACTCTTTTTGTCCCTTTAATTTAATGTAGCTTTCCTTGACTTTGTTTTGACGCTACGATTAAACGTCAGAGTACCTCTGTTTGCATCTACACTTCTGTACATTCCCCAAATTACATGTAAATAATGCTAGACTTAATGGGGGGCAAACACAATATGGCTAATTTCTTCAATTTTGATTGCAACCTTTAGGCCTACCTTTATTGGCAAGTGTCCCATTTCTAAGGAAAGCAAATGAAGGATGAAGGGATTGAAATACATAATCTGAGTTATCTTTAATTGGCTGAAAAAAGCTTATTGTAATTAGCTACTTTCACATGTGTGTGACAGATTTGGGTATTAGCATAACACGGAGGGTATTACTGGCACTTTTAAAACCTCTTAATGAGAAGAAACTTCTGTTCTCCACCCAATCCACCCCTGCCCCCCAATCACAATGTATCACAATTCAACATGCAGATTAACACTGTTATCTTAGTGGAAAACATGAAGAATGTTATAGTGAAACAATATTTTACCCACCCTTTCATCAGTTGTTTTGATTGTTTTAACTATTACATCACTAATGTTCATTCATTTCTTATAAACAATAGGTTTATAATCTCGTACATAATGAGTACTTTTATATCTTCTAATAAGAAAAACTTTCAAAGTACAGCATTTTTGTATCGATTCCCATCATAAATGTTAACTCTGAGCCGTTGTGTTTATTTAATCCCATTTCCAGCCAGGTGATTGTGCTTTGATTTTTCCCTGAGTAAAATCGTTAGCACTAATTGCTCTCAGGATGTTTCTGTAAATATTTTTGTAAACATTGGTACACAAATAGCAATGTGTCATGTGTGAAACTGAGCTCTTGGGTCATAATGATAATCCTCATCATTATGGGGAAAATTCTAAACTACAGAAACACAATTTCACTTCTTTCTCACTTTGTTTGTGGTTTTATGTTCCCTCAGTAAAGAAATGGCACAGATGAGAAAGTCGGGATGTGATGGGATCAGGACTAACTCCCGGGTTGAGCTGAGGGTACCGCAGGTTTCAGCCAGGCAGGAGATCCTCACCAGCCTAGTGTCTGCGCTGGACTCAGTGGTATAACCACACACACTCACACACACACACACACACACACAAACACTATTTTAGTTGGTTACTGAAAACGACATAACACTGATTATGGATCTGTAATTCTTCATTTAAATACATTGTTCATAGAAAAAATATACAGCATCTTAATACCTGCTACAACCCACAGTATTTTCAATCTGTGTTTTAGTGCACAGCCATGTCAAAGCTCAACGCTGAGGTGGCTTGCGTCACCGTACATGAGGATAGCGTGATCGCCGTGGGAACAGAGAAGGGAAGAGTGTTCCTCAACTCACGGAGGGAAATACAGACAGACTTCCACAAGTTTTGCAGTGAGTATTGAAGAATATTTGCAGAGTTTGTAGTGATTTGCCAGAGATACCATGCGATTAGGGTAGATCTTTCACACGGCTGAAATATGCACGCAAAAAATGTTTCCTGCTAATATGCAACTGGAACAGTATTTTTATAATTGTATTACAATCAGAGCCTATAAGTGCATTTAATCAATGTCTAAATCATCCTGCTGCACCTGAGAAAGGCGTAGTGCTGTCTTGAATTGCATGTCATCTTTTTGTGCTTTTAGGCAGAGAATAATTTCCTTCTCAAGCAACTGAATTCTAGAATAGCGCATCTTTACAAGCGTGAAAAGTAAAGGTATATAATGTTGCATTTCTGATGCTTGACTATTTCAGGGGTGCCCTGTCTACAAGGGCTGACCGCCGTGAACGCCAAAGGTCAGGAGAGTGAATCAAGCAAGCTTGGCAAAGAGAGCGGGCATGGGAAACAGAGGGCGTCGACAGATGGCCACTCTAACATCTATGTCTTGAGGAAAATGGTGGAGGAGGTTTTCAGTGTGCTTTACAGTAAGAGCCTCTACAGACTTCACCCAACACCGCTTCACCCAACACTGCAATTTGTGCCTCCAATACCAGGCAGCGCAACTTTGCATAGCACTGTCCTAGATTTGGGATAGATAATTCAGATTATCTACCTTGCCATATCGCTCTCCAGCGACTCCTTGTGTGCAGATCGGGCGCCTGTAAATTCAATTACGGAAGGATAGTTGTTCTGACTAAAGGCTTCTGTGTTGGATGAGCAGTACAAAAAGAATCGGCCGGCTCGGCGACAAAGTTGAATGATCCATGTGAGCGCCACTCACTATCCCGCATCTGTCCAAGGAGTGGCGGAGCTGCGGACAAGGAAGATTTAGAGGGAAAATTGGATGAGACCAATTGGTAGCAAAATGGGGGGAGGGGATTATAATAATAAGAACAAAAAAACATTTTGTTTATGTCTGACATGAGACTGCATTCTAAAAGCATGTCTTACTGGAATCATTTTGAATGGTTACTTAATCATAAGAAAATGTGGATATTGTTAATACATTTGCTGTTGAAGCCTATACCTTGCTGACAGATAAGAAAATAGGAAATGTAAAACCTGAATGTTCAGAAAAAAAGGCATGCTATTGCCCTCCTGGTCTACTTTGGGCATCCAGAGCGGTCTTGACTGGTCTGTTTGAACACAGATTTGAAGGTCTTTATAGAGTACAGGCCAAAAAGCGGGTGTAGCAGCCAGCATTGACACATGCTGCTGTTTGAAGCATGCATCCATTCAGCCAACTGTTAGAACTTCTACATTGTTATAGGGAGCCATCAAATAAGATGCAGGGATACGCACTAGATGGCTGCTATTAGGGTTGTACATTTTGGGGAATATTCTCTGGGAATTAGCGGAAATCTACAGGAATTAATAGGAATATATGGGAATTAATGGAATTATATGCAAATTAATATTAATACCATTTATCTGCAATCTTTTTTGCATTTGCTATACAGTGCCATGCATGAGTATCCACCGTTTTGGATGTTTTCACATTTTGTAGTGTTACAACCTGGATTGAAATGGGATCTCATTGAGATTTTAAACATTTTGTTTCACACACCATGCCGAACATGTTGGATGTGCAAAATATTTTTACTGTGACAAAGTTAAATGAAAGAACTTCATCTACTTAGTGTACAAGATCTTCAGACTCAGCTGTACATGTGATGGAAGAATGCACTGTGCATGCAGAGGGTTGCAAACTCTATTGAATTGGAAATGGCTTAACCAGATAAATGCCACAACCTAGATCTGTATCCCACAAAAAAAGCTTTTTGATTATTATTTTCCCCCCAAAATATCCTTCCATGGAGTATTTCAGGAAATTTCCAGGTAGGTTTTTGACCCTTTGCAACACTAGTAGCAATGTTATATTTCTAACATATAATCAAAGGATCAGTATTAATGGTGTGCAAGTGTAAAAATATAGCCTTTTTTATCTCCCCCACCTCTCGATTCCACTTGCTGAATCAAACATTACTTTTGATTCACCTTGTTGTAACTATGATCCTATTTGGGACACATGATTGAATGTAGAGGTCTAGTTTTACCTCAGTACAACTGAACGTCATTCATTTGACATGCTGGCTGTTGTTGTTTCTTTCTCCAGGCGAGGCTGTTGGGAAGAGCAGCCTGGTCCCTGTGCCTTATGAGTGGATCCTGAAGGACCCCAGCTGTGTGGTGGCCCACGGCCTGCCCGATGGAGTCGCCCTGAGGAAACCTGCTGAGTATGACACCAACACGTTGATGAAGATCCTGGAGCAGAGTAATCGCATCCATTTCACTGTCAAAAGGTGATCTGATTACAATCAGTACTGCATTATCAACCTAAAGTCCCTCAAACGACTTGATATGGTAAAATAATTGCAGAAATGTAGCAGCATCATCTGGATTGATCTATGGCTCGTATAGTTATTGACTTCACGATAAGTCTATGCTTACCTGAAGGATTGCGTCAATTGAATAACCAGGAACAGTTGGTAGGAAGACAGTTGGCGACGTTTGCTATTGGTTATTAGGCTCTACATGGACACACCTTTTATCCTTTTGTTTTTTATCCTTTATTATCATCTTTTAGCAGAGCAACTGAAGAGCCCTCACGTGATGCGAAGTCCAGCAGCAGTGACATCAGCAACCACAACTCCTCTTTGGTCCCAACCAAGAGCCTCGCAACCCACGGCCCATCCTCCAGGCTTGGCTCCACAGCCCAGGAACTGTCTGCCACTTCCGTTTCTGCCAGCAACTCCATGCTCTCCAGCTTCCTATATGGCATGCCCATGTCCTCACAGCCGCACCCTGATGGGAAGCTGGACCTCAAGCCCACGTCCCTTCTCAACCTGGGTAAAGACCGCCCAGGAGCCTGGGTGGCGGGGGCGGAAAAAGGGACGGCTGCCAAGAATGGTTCGGACAATGGTAAGAGATGAATAACGTGAACCAACAGGAAGAAGCTGTTGCTGAAGTGTATCCCGTTTTCTTCACGATGTTCACTGTTTTGAGTCACCTGTTTACCCTTTCATTCTGCCTGTCACTTCAAATTTGACATAACCTGATTGATTAGCTTGATACTCAGCAACGTCTTTGGGCCCCTATATTTCTTACCAACTTTCAATTTATGTTCTTTTTTGTGTTTAGGTGAGCGGATAGGACTGCAGGGGGAGTTGGGCCAGAGCCCACCCAGTATCCATGTTTCCAAGCGTCTGCTATTTTCCATCGTACATGAGAAGTCAGGTAGGCTTGAAACCAGGGCTGGCACAGACTTACTGGAATTGCCAGAGACCAAACAATTAGAGCTGACCCCAACAGGTCAATTGTTTGGTCATCAACCATGTTTTAAGAATGAAGCAATAAAAATGCTTTTCCAGACACCTACATTTACATTTTTGCAATTTAGCAGATTTAGTAAAGTGGTTTTCAGCGGTTGGAAAAAATTTAGAATGTATTAGGTACTGTCCCTGACTAAGGATGTCTGCTCTCAAAGCATATTTTGATGAAGGAAAAGCACTTGATTGCTAACCATTATGTCCTGTTTCAGAAAACGTGCTACGGTTTACGGTTTGATGATCAGCACCATGGCTGCTCACTTAACTTTTATTTTCCAGTGAACTAAAAAAGTTTTTTTCCAGAACATGATAGCTTTGCCTATCGATTTGAGAAAGCTAGCTAGACTAAAAATATGAAAATGTGTTCCCCTTCTGCTGCAAGTCACTCTGGATAAGAGTTCCCCATATGTCCTGTATGTCAGGGTTGGATTTAGACACACCCCACAAGGAAATGATGTGCTAAATTTTAACAATGATGATAAAAGGTTGCTTCGTTAAGTTCTTTCCTCAAGACCAACTTTGAGCAGAAAGTGTTCTAGACTTATGTGCGCAATAGAACCTGGGGCGAGTTTAGTAAAAATGTAAATGTCTAATAACATTTTGATGTGTTCATGATATCTTGCAAACCTTAGAGTCCCGTAAAGTTTACAAAATAAAATTATGCAGTGTTTAAAATGTAATAACAAACCGTGCCTTTTGATTTTGAGAGAAAATAAGGAATAAATTAAGAGCATACAGTAAGTATGCAACTCTACTAAATTCTAACATGAAATACACAGCCCTAAAGCCCCAATTACGTGAAAAATGTAAGTATGAAGCACTGTCAGGGATCTTGACTGTAGTAGGTGTTAAATAGCAGGAATGTTTGCTAGGGAGGTGGTAGGGGATGGTGGATGTGCATGTAAGTAACCGACTCTCACCCCGGTGATTGCAAGTTCACATCCCGACGGCAACTTTTTTTTGCATGTGTTTCTGTAGACAGGTAATTGTTAGTTTTTTTGTAATATTAACCCTAATCTTAATCCTAACCTTAACTTCAGTAACGTCATGCCTAAACTTAATCGTGAACATTTAAATCATTTAAATCGCTATGGAATGCCTGGTATGTTCCATGATCGCATAAAACCTCACATGAGTCGACCTCGGCGAAACCTGAATGTGCAACGTAATGGAAGGACAAATATAGCTTAATAGTAAAACATACAGCAGAGTAAAAAATACTTGAAATATGTTATCTTTTTTAAATTAGTTCCCTGAGAAGGTACATCTTGACAATTTCTGAGATGTACACTGCTTCCTTTCCTGTTAATAAAATAATGAAAATACCTGAACGCCTTAAACGTAGACTAGGCTACTAATCAAACTAAAACAACAGCTAAATATTATCAATGTTCAGTCATTGTCGGACATTATTTTAAATGAATGTTTTGCACTGAACAGAAAAATGGGACTCGTTCATTCGAGAGACGGAGGACATCAACACTCTTAGAGAATGTGTGCAGATCCTGTTCAACAGTCGCTATGGTGAGATGAACCACTTTGCCTTAGCATGGCTTTCTACATAGAATCCTGTAGAATTTTTATTCTACAGCATGAAATGTTAGATTACTTTAGTCATTTAAAAACATTTTTCAATTACTGAAGAATATTTATATAGCACTTTTTCAATGACCCAAAGTGCTCTACATCGTAACGGTGGGAAGCCCACCTCATTCACCACCAATGTATAGCACCCACTTCCATACACAGTCAACACACTTCCATCTTTAGTGACCGCAGAGAGTCAGGTCACTCATTTAATGTCCCATCCAAAAGACGGCACCTTACGCAGAGCAGATGTCCCCATCGCTGCTCTGGGGCAATGGGAATTATCTTTTAGACCACAGGGAAGAGTGCCCCTTACTGGCCCTCCACTTCCAGCAGCAATGGTCTCCCATCCAGTGACTAACCAGGCCCCACCCTGCTTAGCTTTAGAAGCAAACCAGCAGTGGAATACAGGGCGCTGTGCTGTTTGCTAATTACTTGGTAGTCCTCGTACATAAATCACTTTTAATTATGTGTCTGTTTTAAAATATCTCGATTTTAACATTGATACTTTTTGTTAGTAATTTCTTTGATATAGAATGATTGTGTTTAGTCAGTTTTCCTCTGCCAGGACACATCAAGTCCAACCATTATATCAGCAATGTAGTGTCTCATGAACAAAGTGTGTCAGTGATGTTCGATATCCCCTGTACTTTCAGCCGAGGCCTTGGGCTTGGACCACATGGTTCCAGTTCCGTACCGCAAGATAGCTTGTGACCCAGAGGCCGTGGAAATCATCGGCATCCCAGACAAGATCCCTTTCAAGAGGCCTTGCACCTACGGGGTGCCTAAACTCAAACGCATCCTGGAGGAGCGACACGGGGTCCGCTTTGTGGTCAGAAGGTAAACCCAGACCTGAGAACACACGTCTTTCCCAGTACACACATACAGTTCTGCAATTGTCCTGTTAGGATGCACTAATGGTAGGGCTTTCCATAGTGGGGTTAGGGGTTTTTGGTGTGTTTTGTAGCATGAAACGCACTCCCACAGCATAGGTTCAAGCCTTCACTGTGCAGCTAGCTAACTATTGGACAGTAAAAACTTTGCAATGGAGCCGGGAATGTAATTTAATATGAAAAAAATAAATATTAAGTAATAAATAAAAAGGTGGAAACAACCCTGTTTGAGAAGTTAGAAGATCTACCAGAATGTCGACCTATAAATTCCTCCTTAGAACACTGAGTGGATGAGTGTCCTCCCAACGACCAAACCAGACAGCACGCTGCCCCTGCTGTCTGGCATATTGAACCGATATCATGTGACTGGCGTTCAACCCATTTGATGAAATGCATTTTCACTGGGCGACCGCAATCGTTTGATTCAACAGTGCTGTCCGTTCATTGGCTGTTACCAGGGTGGCATGATATGGAATACAATTAGAGCCAATTAAATGTTTTATTTAAGACTGAATAAGGAAAATCAATATTTTGTGAGATGCTGTGTGTTTGGTTCTGTTGATATTTATTTGCACTGTTTACCATTCAATAACAGTTTGGAAACTACATCCTTCTACTTGATTGTGATCAAATGATTGACCAATATTGATTAACGTTATTAATCTTCTTTGTTCTCATTCCAGAATGTTTGATGAACGGATTTTCACAGGTAATAAGCATTTTTGTTGTTGATACATTTAATGAAGCCCTTAGCATTCCATTTAGCAATGCTTTGTCCTCGTTAGTCCCCTGTAGAACAAAATATGCTATTCGTAGGTTTCTACATTATGTCTATTAGACATTAGGATTTTTATTAGCAGAAGTAGCATATTCATTGCATATTTGGCACATATTAGCCACCCATGTAGCTACAAGTGACACAATCTTTATGCAGCATATCTTAGCCTGAATAGCTGAAAAGTAAGATTTGACTGCTTGTCTGGCCATTCTCATGCAAGTTCTTACCTTTTATAGACATCACAACATTGAAATGCACCTCTGGACAACAATTCTGTCTCAGGGGCTCACCAGAGTTTAAGATGCCTGAGTTACAGATGTAACTTTCTATTAATTTATCCTGGCGGGCTGAATTTCACAGTTTTGTCTTTTTTGAACAAAAGTCAAAGTCAAATATACATAGGGACACTATAGCAAATTTCTGAATATACACATTATTTTGTCTAATATGCATTGCTTGCTAGTTAGATTTTGTCTATATTTTGTATTATTTAAGTTAATGTTTTCAAGTCCACCTTAATTCCCTGCCAGTTGGCCACATGGTGGCAATTAAAACAAGCGATTGAATCATTCAACATACAGACTTTAAAACCTCACACCTCTCAACCCGTGTGACATACCTTGCTTCAGAAGGAACATATTGTAACAGTCATGATAAACATGTTCCAAACACATAAGACTCAATCTTAGAGGTTTACAATGTAATGTAAAAATTTGTAAATGCAAGCTTTCCACTATAACGATGTGTTTATATCTCTTGATATTAGGTGCTTACATCATTTGTTGGCATGATTTTCTTAAGCAGTAATGAGTGCAATACCTGATGAACCAATGTACAAATGGAAAAAAAGACATTTGTTCAGAACCAAAGCCTATTTGACAACATTGGCATGAAAACTGTGGCATTACTGTGGTCAAGCATAGAGAGCTATGCACCTGGGTACCCTGGCATTGCTGCTTGTAGATTTGTTCTTGATATTGTACATGTTTAGATGCATTAGCTTGTTGTGCCTCCCGGTTAATCTGATGGATTTTATTATGTGATGTTGTGTCACAAAGCTGCTGGCAAGGTGGCTAAAGAGGAGGGCACACACAACATAGGCGCTACTTCTGAGGACAGTTACCCTGACAACCTCCGGGTACCATCGAATGCATTCGAGCTGGCCAACCATCCTCACAGCAGCAGGTCAGTAGATATCAACAGAGAAATCGGTTCTTCACTTGTTTTAGTCAATCCGCAACCAGTCGATGTACATGGGTTTCAAGGTAGTTGTTAATTTAACCATAAGTCAATAGAGAACATATTCTCATTCTCCATGATGAACTGCTTCTAGGCATTCAGTTGGAAAATGACAACAAGACAACACATTGAACAATATAATGTAAAGATTACGGTATCAATTAAAACACAAGGGAATATATACAATACTAATACTGCTGTAATACAGTATAATAATACAGTATAATAATACAGTATAATAATACAGTATAATAGTTATATTACCAGAGTGCAATACATTCAAAACTCTGCTGCCAGAATACTTACCCACACTAAGCGTTCTGCCCATATCACCCCCATTTTGTACGATCTCCACTGGCTTCCTGTGGCTTATCGTGTTAAATTCAAAATCCTCCTGCTCACTTTTAAATCTCTGCACAATTTGGTTTCCCCCCCATCTCTGCCACTTACTCCACCCCTACACCCCGACTCGCTCTCTACGATCCTCTGACTCTAGCCTTTTTGTTCCCTCGGCATCGCCTTGCTTCAATGGGGGGCAGGTCGTTCAGTGTTGTCGCACCAAAACTTTGGAACTCTCTCACTCGATCACTCTATTGTGTTAATATTATTTCAGAAATTAAAGTTATGCTCAAAACTCATCTGTTTTCTGAATGTTACCACACTTAAAGTTGTATTACATTTTGTTGTCTGTCTGTAATCTGGTGTATTCTGCCCTGCCTACAGTCTCATTTACGCTCATCTACATTTTGTTGTTTGTTTGTTTGTTTGTTATCTTGGTCCATTGTTTTTATTATTATTGTTACTTGTTCGTTGTAAAGCGTCCTTGAGCTCTGGAAAGGCGCTATATAAATAAAACGTATTATTATATTATTTATTATATAGTGGGCTCCAAACTTACTGGCACCCCTGACTGGCAATGCAGAAACAATACTGTAGTAAATTTCCCCTTCATTTCTCCCGTTGACTTCCAGAAAAATCTGTATGTAAAGAGTTTTAGACCATGCCTTAGGCTAACCAGCTACGACGTGCCACATAAGCATACAAAATATTATTTAGAGTGAAAAAATTAACTGCACATCCCAAAAAAGTCAAAGGTATAAGGCTGTGTACATATTTTGTTATTCCGAGCAAGGAACTACTCAACCCATAACACATTGTGAGTGTTATCTTTCCGCCTTTACATCAATCTAAATTACCTAACTTTGGCTAACTTCACTTACACAATGTCATCCTTGAAATATGATGTAATCTACAGCTCAGTAAACGTATTTACAGTTCTCTAAATATCCATATTTTTTGCTACGACACAGGCGTACGACTCGGGCAGCCTGCCAGAATTGGAAGCGCAAAGCTTTTTCGCAGGCTCAGTAAACATTTCCATGGTAACTGCGAATTTGTCTCCATGACATCACAGAGTCCCACCAATCAGAGTCATCAATACTGGTTTAGGATTGTGGGTAATGAAGTACTTATCCAAGACATTGCAAATAAAATACATTTATCTCAAAACAAGGTTGGTGCCCCATAAACATTTGGCATCTATATGAGGATATACAATCGCTTGGTCATGTCGTTGCTGTTTTTAAGTTTACCATTGACGGTTACGATTTTATGGCTTATACTCAAATTGTCAATGGAGAAAATGTATTGTATTCTTACTTCCGGAGTCGGCTGTGGGCGGGACTGTTGAGGTCTATGGAACCAACCAAACTCATACAATTATTTAACACAAAAGAAATTTCACCAAAATTGGAGAAAAGTGCTGACTGTAAAATTCCTGACAGTAGGTCAGACTGAGACACTATATTGTATGGAAGTGAGCTAGGACAAATTGCACAATTATCATTGTTTCTTTTTTATTTTGACATCTGAGACGCAGACTAAACACAAATGTTTCGGCCATCTTGCCTTCATCAGTGTGTGTACAAAACAATTTTAGAAACAGCTTTTTTAGAACATAGTGATGATCGTATAACAGGTTTCAATCTTCAACACCTGTTCCTTGTACTTGAACTGTATATATTTTATTAATTAACAGGCAACTATTGTACAACAATTACCTGCCAAATTGTCAATTTTTTCAAAAATTATAGAAATATATTTTTGGGTGTGTGTTTATCCAATTCATTGATTAATCAAAGAAATGATCGACATATTAATTGATTATCAAAATAGTCATTAGTTGCAGTCCTAATTGTGATTAGAGTGTGTAGGGAAACAGTACCTTGTATTGTGATGGAAAACCGTTGCCTGGTCTGATGAGTCTCGATTTCTGCTGCAACATTGGGATAATAGGGGAATTTGGCGTAAACAAGATAAAAGCATGGATCCATCTTGCCTTGTAACAACAATTCAGGCTGCTAGTGGTGGTACAATGGCGTGGAGGATATTTTCTTGGTACTCTTTGGGCCCCCTAATATGCCACAGCCTACCTGAATATTGTTTGAATGCCACAGCCTACCTGAATATTGTTTGAATGCCACAGCCTACCTGAATATTGTTTGAATGCCACAGCCTACCTGAATATGGTTGCTGACCATGTCCATCTTTTTGAAACCACAGTGTACACATCCTCTAATGGCTACGTCCAGCAGGATAACATGCTGTCAAAAGCTCACATCTCAAACTGGTTTCTTGAACATGACAATGAGTTCACTGTACTCAAATGGCCTCCACAGTCATTTAATCGAGCACCTCTGGGATGTGGTGGAACTGGAGGTTCGTATCATGGGTGTGCATCTGACAAATCTGCAGCAACTGTATGATGCAATAATGTCAATATGATCCAAAATCTCTCAAGAAGGTTTCCAGCATCTTGTTGAATCTATTCCACAAAGAATTAAAGCAGTTCTGGTACTAGCAATGTGTAAATAAAATTAAATTACTTGTGAGTGTAGAGTGTATTATATAGAGTTGGCATTTTATATAGTCTGTATTTTAAAGTGTATTACATACACTCTGCCATGAGTGGCTCAAATACATGAAATAATTAAATGCATTGCTCCCGTTTTAGTTTTTCGTCTCATTAATGTCTGATTAT
Organism: Umbra pygmaea; assembly: GCA_016801145.1. NCBI lineage: Eukaryota > Metazoa > Chordata > Actinopteri > Esociformes > Umbridae > Umbra > Umbra pygmaea. Next base: position 21,179 of record JACXGM010005523.1, on the reverse strand, counting down.
TGGGTCGAATCACGATTTGGGAAAGGTGGTGTTTAAACATGGAGACAGAAAATAACCAATGAAAAATATCAGAAGGGCTTTGCTTAGGCTTTGAATTTGTGTTTCACTGTGCACGGCAGGCCAGATGAAACATATCAGATAATATAACAGAGAAGTGGTGCAACTGACCATATTACGCAATATTTATATCTGTTCCATAGTCTATAGGCCAGCCGTAAACTGGATAGTGTTTTTGGCATAAAGGTGGATGAGTGAGTTGTGAGCTGGGGAGCTGCACATTGGGAGAAATATATTTATGTTAATAATATTTTATGTTGTAAAATCCTTTTCTGGCACAATTGTTTTTGCCTTTTCACTCTTTTCAAATATAATATAACGCTTTTAAATGCACTCACTATACAGTAAATTGCTCTGGAAAAAAGCGTCTTCTAAATGACTAAATTGTTTAAACATTGCGAGTCATCGCAATGAAAACTAATGTCAGCATGTGATGTATTTGTTCTTTGCGCAATTTCAACTTTCAATTCTGCCATAGAAGAGTTTTATATTTACTTTAAGAAAAGTCTGTGTTTTGTGCAGGCCTACATTGATTCAGCATTTTGATCACTGGTTACATACAGTGTGTCTGGTAAATGATTGTATTTTGGCTCCAAAATGTTTTGTATTGAATTGCTGTGAATATGTTGTCAATCATCAATTTGCCCCAACACGACTTGTGCGCACGCACGCACTCATGCTTACAAAGCATATTGAAGTTAATTCCAGTATGTGTACTTACAGTCTGTACTAATGCCACGTTCCAGTTGCCTCAGAGGTCTGAACTGGAATGATGTCACACTTGAGTTAAAACAAGCTGATCGCATTCCAGTATCAAAAGTAGGGATGAGCTGAGTATCCGTATCCGTACTCGAAATGGGTGTGGCTTTCCCAGAAGTGGGCGAAGCTACCCGGAAGCGGATAATTTTGGCCTGACATCGATATGTTTGCACAGCAATTGCTATATGCTCGATAAAAAAACATTGCCCTGTAGCTCAAGTCGGAGGCTGTTCTGTAACTAGTTTTGTTCTGAATGTATCAATTTCTGAGCAAACCATATTGATTTCAAGCTTAATTGAAACACCTCCGGGTAGCTGTGCCCACTTCTGGGAAGGCCACACCCATTATGAGTATGGATACTCAGCTCATCCCTAGTCCAAATTGGGAAAACAAGATGGACGCCCCCACAAAATATGTTGTTGTGCTTGCCTTTTCACAGTATAGACAACTGCAGAACAAACAGCCAGGTTAGCCATTGTTAGCAAAACCAGTTGATAAAAACGCATTACGCTGTATTTTCACGAATACTAACAATGTAGCAACATGTCAACAGACAGCAGTTGGACAGTACTGTGTGTACGAGAATTTTAGTGAAACACGAACAGAGATTCTAAAATTAACAGTGATCTACAACTTTCACTTACTGTTTATACAGGCCACTGCCATCTTGGATTATTAACTAGGGGCCAGTGAAGTTTCCCCAACCTTCCGACTAGGAATTTGACTTGGGGAGGCATTCCTGTTGAAAAATCTGACTAGGAACTCGGAATTTTCGACCTCCGAGTACAACTGGAACATGGCATAAACGTGTAGTTAAGAACAACCATTTGGGTAGTCCAGGTAGCCACTGAGTAACCATTATGTAGTCCAACCTTTGGTTTACTGCAGTCCCACCTTTGGTTTACTGCAGTCCCACCTTTGGTTTACTGCAGTCCCACCTTTGGTTTACTGCAGTCCCACCTTTGGTTTACTGCAGTCCAACCTTTGGTTTACTGCAGTCC
>JACXGM010005523.1:0-19262 GCA_016801145.1 Umbra pygmaea | reverse complement strand
GTTTACTGCAGTCCCACCATTGGTTTACTGCAGTCCCACCATTGGTTTACTGCAGTCCCACCTTTGGTTTACTGCAGTCCCACCTTTGGTTTACTGCAGTCCCACCTTTGGTTTACTGCAGTCCCACCTTTGGTTTACTGCAGTCCCACCTTTGGTTTACTGTAGTCCACCATCAGCTCTTTTGTCTTGCTAACTTTGTGAGTAGCTTGAAGGGGCACTGTGGTTCAGCGCTGAGCTGTGGATAATGAACAACATTCTCACATGGGTATTCCTGTTGTCCAGGTGGGTGATGGCATTTTGTTGCAACAAAGACTAACCTTTATGGCTACAGATGAGAGTGCATCTGGACAACGCTAATTTATGCAGGTTGTCTTGTCATTGTTAAGCTCAGAGACCATGGTAGTCTGCCATGAATCCCATTTGTATTATGAACTCAGTAAGAGAGAGGTAAAAGGTGTCTGCGAATAGCACTGGCCATCTGGTTCATAAATGCTCTGAGTACCTGTTATGTTTCTCCATCTGGCCCCAATGCCACACAACCTCACAAATATTATCCTTTTTTACCATAGCAAAGAGGACTGATAGCAAATACTGTGTGGAACAGAAGGTGTAGTCTGTGCGTTGCAAGTTATTGGAACCAGTTCTTGCGAGTAGAAGGGCAATTGTTTTTTTCACACACAGATGTTGCGTTTCGCATAAATGTGCATTAACTCAAGTATGTACCGGTGTATATACTTTGTTATTTGTTCACTTAAGTTAAAAACATTACATCTCACATTTTGCTAGAAATGGGAAAATGGGCAGATATCAACATTTTAGTTGATAATGTCATTTATGATAAATGATAATTCATTTAAAATAATGCATTGACACGATATATTAAATTTTCCAGGTCTACAAGCTCCTGTGTGAGTCCATTGGTAGATTGTGAAGCAGGTAAGTGACAAGATTATGCTGTTTTGTAGTAATAACAACATGCTAATTCAAGACAAGAATCACAGAACAATTGTGTTACTGATAGAGCTAAAAGAACACACTATATAAGGAATATGGTCTAATGTTGGATGTGTTGCTCTATTAGGACCTTCAGGAGATTGCATTCCCTTGAAAAAGATCAAATCTGAGCCCCCAGATGGGGATGTCATCCAGGTGACTGTACCAGGTAAGTGGCCAGACTCATTTATATTGCCGTTAAAATATCTTAAGCATTTAAACCAGAATAAAGTTGGGGAGCTTTTAGTCAGTGTTTTGTGGGAGCATCCATATATCATTTACATTTTAGTCATTTAGCACAGGGGTTCTGAAAATGTTTTTGCTCGCACCCCCCTTTAAATTGTAATCACAGCTCACACCCTATGTCTGCTGTGCACCTGATCTCATTGCCTCTTATTTATTTATTTATTTATTTATTTGGATTTTTCCCAAATTTTTCTCCCCTCCCAATTGGTCTTGTTCTATTCTCACTGACCCTGCCTTGTCAGCAGCTCTGCAACTCCTTGGACAGATGCGGGACGGAGAGGGGCACTCACATAGTTCATTCAACCACACGTTGCCAAGCCGGCTGATCCTTTTCACACTGCTCATCCAACATGGAAGCCTTTAGTCAGTTTATGCACAGGATGATTACACTCATCAACTGGCCTTCCGCGATTGAATTTACAGGCGCCCGATCTGATCTAGTGGATAGATAATCTGATTTATCTAACCCAAATCCCGGGCAGCACTATGGCAATTTTGCACTGCCTTGTGCAGGAGGCTCTGGGAAAGTCAGAGAACCCATGGTCAGGCTCGAACCCATGGCCATCATGACGTAGACTGTCCTGCAATGCAGCGACTTAGCCCACTACGCCACGCGTACCCCTACATCTTATTGTAAGATGTAGGATGATCGGCTGGTTGACATTGACGACCTCAGACGACGACAAATCCCATAAACTACTCTACTTCCCGACATCCAAGTAAATCTTTTGTTATTGTTTTGTTTGAGAGACCCATAGCGTCTAAAAACTACATATTGTACCTTTAAGACCCAGATAGGATATGATTAGTTTTTGTATGTAATTTTATTATCCATGATTGGTAAATATTTATTATTTCAGCTAAAGCTCACGTTGCAGTTCTGAAACACTCGATTAGCTCAGCTAAAGAAACTTGTGCAAAGTAGAACAAACACCATTTTTCCCAAATCTATGTCTCACTGAAATTAATGACATGGAGTAGCCTTACGCTAGGATGCGTCATTCATGTTTCAGGATTTTTTTCTTTTTTAGGGGTGACAATCCACACTTTGGGAACCTCTGATTTAACTGGTATCTTATCCAGAGCAACTTACAGTGAAATTCCCCTGGAGTAAAGTGCCTTGCTCAAGGATATTTGGGACACCTCTTCTATGTCCCCTCCATGCCTACTCTGTTGCCTCCCTGACTGTATCATCTCATCCTAATTTTGGTCTACTGTTACATACAAACATTTTTATTTGTTGCCACTCTGCTGTAGAGTTGCTGCTTCTCCCTCACATTTCCACCCCCTAGTTACTGTTGCTATGATCATGGATAAATTTGGCAATGTCCTGCTAGCTAGTTTACCAGCTAGCAGCATATATCATTAGTTAGCTATTGAGCTAGCAACTTATTTGCTACTGTATAAAATTACTCGATTAGTAATTCCAGAAATACAGATGCATGTTGATTTGCATGGCCTGAGCTAATTGTTCCAACACCTTACTTGGTTATCTAATACTAGAATAAATCATCATTCAAACTGAACGTTTTGTATGTGCGTCCAAATAGGGTAAACAGTCCGTTCAGATTATGTTTGTGTTGTCATGCCGACTTCTTGTCATGAATTGACAGTCAGAGCAGGAGACTTGTCTATAGCAGAAACATCCTAATCTAACAGTTTACTAACCCTCTGTGTTCCCCAGAAGCTAGCGTTTCATTGGACGAGCCCAACGAGCCTTCGGTTGACCCGGCAGCAGCAGTGGTGGCAACCACCCCGACACAGGCTGCCCCCCTCCACCCCCTGGAGTCCCATGCAGGTAACTGCAGCCTGACCTCATATCTCCACCTGAAACTCACAGCTGCACCAGGACAGTCCAGGCCACCTCCCTGGGCCCACCACCGTCAACATGCTCTGTCCCTCCGTTAGGGGGCTAGGGTACCAGCACACGTATGAAACCACTTTTGACCCATACACCCTGTTTTCTTGCCTACCTCTTACACTCCGTACCCCACCTAGAGTAATTAGTACCCAGTATCACCCCTTTTGCCCAATAACCCACCCACTTAGTGTCAAACCTGTAACACAAAATGTATAATAGTGCGTCTCCTCTCGACACTTTTGTGACACTCTTTTATGGGGGGGATTTTTTATGTTATTTTTGTTGACAGTAGGAAGCAGAGACTAGGGAGACAGGTCCACAGAGGGAAACAGATAGCTGGATGTCAAACTCTCATTGCCAGGGTGCACGCTCCAGAGTCCAGAACACTACACGAACTCCGGAATGTATTTTTAGCCTTTCTAATACTATAGAGTTTTTTTTCAATTTGTTTTCAGAACCAATAACTCAGATGTAAAAATGTTTTTAGTCAAGACTATTTTTGTCAAAACGTACTTAAAGGGCCAATATGTAATACTGACAGCCAGCGTTTACAATGGCTATTGTAGTATAATTTCAAATTACTGGAGTCGTCTGCCTCCGCCCCCTCCTCCCCAGACTCTAAACTAACATGGGTTGCCAGGTATTGGATAGGATAGTTTGTGTAACGTTAGCGCGATGCTTACACGTTAGAAGGAAATTAGCCAACTCAACATCTGTCTTGAAGTTCTTATGGTCTCATAGCTGTCTCCATCTTTCAAATGCATCTCCAATATTTACCTGTGGTCATGCAACCGTTTAGAAACATGGCAAGGTTTTTTAGGTGTGTTAGAATCTATCTTCATTGATCTTGTTTGTTTGTTTGTTTGTTTGCTGCTTCTATGGCTGTAGCATGCTGGGTTTGCGTTTTTAAAGGTATGTCTGGCAACCCGTTCGGACTGTCAAAATGGGCAGTTTACAATAACACACAGGCCAAAACAGAAATTGTGTCCCAGAATGGAAATTTCAAAGGACAAAATACTGGCTGTAGCATTGTTGTCATAATAGATTGTATTTCAATTTAGCATATTTCTTTAATATCTGAGGACATTTTGGTCATTTCTGGATTTAATACAGTAAATATTACATATTGGCCCTTTTAAAATATTGGTTACAATTAGATCTTTTAGTAACTTAGAGTCATTTAGTGAAAAATCCAGACCAAAAAATAATTTTAATCTAATGTTATTGCAAGAACACTGCAACAGCAACACTAAACTTTGTATACATTTTTATTATTATTTTATCAAAGCTTTCTCTTAGCATAAAAATGATCATGTGGGCAGTCTCAGGCTTGACCGTATGGTGCATCAAACCCTAGGCCCTGCAGCCCAACCCTTTATAGAACCTGCTAGAATGATCCTGTTCCTACTGCCCCCTGTATCTGTCAGTCTTGTGATTTAGAAACCTTGGTAGATACTGTCCCTTAACCCTAGTCACCCACCTTAGGCCTAGACACCAATCCTGAAGAACCCTTTAGAGTTTAAGTGTTGCAAGGTAACTAGGAACACTTGATTACACTACATTATTTTTCCAAACCTAAATTCATAGTTGTGCTGTAGTTGTGTGGAGGTGTGTTAGTTTGTCTATGCTATCACCTTTAGCACAAACATATCTGTGACCAGGATAAAACTACAGTATAGACCATTTATTTGTTGTTTTAGAGAGAAGTAACAGAAATGAATTGTACTCAAGTGTGTAAGCTAACCTGTAGTATATATTCTTAGCCATTTTGTTTGTTTTATTTTTATTGCTTTGATGTTCTGTTAAATTCTTTTCCATCAATTATCAACCAAGGAATAAAAACGAGGGTAAGTGCAGAAAATCCACACTAGCATTCAGTGTTTATCAGAAGCATTTTTCCATAGCCATTAACCAACAAATCAAATACACGTTTTGCCCTGTTTTTAAGATACAATTTGTAGAGTATTAGAGAAACCCATCGTAAAAGAATAATGAATGAGGTACTACGTATATGATCAAGTTGGAACTAGTGGTTGTTTGAAACACTAATATGGACTGAAATGTATTACCGGTAAATCACCATAACGTGTGTTTCTGTAGTAGTTCAAAGTAGCTCTTTTAGTCTTGGCCTATGAAACGTGGCTGGATTAAGTGAAACATTTAAAACCAGACAACCCATCTCACTTTTTTGCCATCTTTCTTTCAGTTGAAGCATTATCACCTAATCCAGCTTCACAAGGCTTAAGAAGATCTTCTGAAGGTACATATAAAACCTCAAGATCTATCACTTCAATCCACTGTAGGCCTACAATAAAGCTTAAATATCTGATGGAAATACTTGTTTTTTAAGACGTTATCTGTAATGTGTGGCAGCAGGTAGCCGAGCAGTCGTATGCATTAGGTGACAAGCCAGTCAACCATGATTAATGATAAAGAATAAATTAGAATAGTTTCTTAGTCTCATTTGATAAAATATTAAAATGTTGTTTGTTTGTACTTTGTAATCTTATTCAGAATAAATATAAATGCCTCATGAGCTTAGTTTAACTATTTTGTTGACTTGTCATTTTCCTACAGGAACTCTTGCTGAGGACATAGGGGAAATGATCCTCCAACTTCGGAGACAAGTTGAAAGTCTATTCAGCACTAAGTACGGTAAGCTTCTGAATTACTTTCCTGCATTTTTCTGACTCCAGAAATTCCACCTACTTAATTGAATTTTTTCTTACATTATATTTTATCCCTTTTTAAGGTGTCACTGAGAAATAAATGAGTCTCCTAAAAAACTTTGACTTCATGAAAAAGAAAAACATTTGTCATAAAACAGATTTTTCCTCTCTGTAGCTGAGGCCCTTGGACTACCAGAGCCTACAAAGGTGCCCTACTCCAAGTTTCAGATGTATCCAGAAGAGCTGTGTGTCACAGGGTTACCGGAGGGCATGGCTTTCCGCCGGCCCAACTGTTTTGGTGCAACCAAGCTGCGCAGGATCCTGGCTGTCGGCAGCCAAATTCAGTTTGTCATCAAAAGGTTAGAGGACATACGTGGTCACATAGGGAGGGGAGAAAATTCTAGGGATATAAAGCATTTTCACACACACCCAGTTGAGTTTCCTGGAATTCCTTGAATTTTGACTGCTTACAGATAAATGAAATCAATGTGGGAAAAAGTGAAACTGGTTTTAGAGCACCAGTAGGGGGCACTTTTCCTTAATCCCAGTGCAGTGAAAGGTCATTGCCCTACATAGGGTGGTATCTTTTTTGTGGGATGTTAAACAGGTGTACTGACACTTCTGGGGTCATAAAAAGATACCAATGTCACTGATGATAAGAATAGGGATGATATCTTGTATATTATTGACAAATTTCCCATCTGGCCAAGTTTTGACTAGAAAAGTGCAGGAAGCTTACTGAGAACTGCAGGTAGATTTGACAAACTACGTGCAACCAAATACTAGTAGTATAGTACAAATGTTGGCCTAGCAAATTATGGTTCTTTTTCCAGGAATGTACATATTATTCAATTGAAATTAATACCTTCATTCATATAGGTGGCATTAAATTTAAAATAATTAATAGTCGAAAAAAGATTAATTATGGATGAGCCTTTAGGTTTTGAATGAATGGCTGCTAAATATGAGGCTTTGCCATTTTATGTAAATAATTAATTATAAATCAGTAATTTCCAGAGTTACTGTAATCTGTTTACTTTTACAAATGTAAAAGTAACTTTTAAAAAGTAACTTACCCAACTCTGGTCATTTCCAACATTGATAGACATTTGCAACATTGGTAATGTTTAGGATATATATTTTAATAAGAAACATAAATCCCTGGATGTTCTAAAACTTTTGACCGGTAGTTTATTTTTTCATTAAGAAAAATGTATTCTGCAATTTGCTTGTCAATGATAATGTAGGTATGTAAACCACATGGTTCTTAATATTGTACAAAATTTTTATGAAATTAGGTTTTATTTTTTTATTAATGCAAGGATGTATGCATTTTTGGCCACAACTGTATGTATTAAAAAGATGAAGTGAAAAGTGTTTATTCTGTTACTGTGGAATTGCCCTATATTATTAACTTTATTGATATACTTTTATATAATGAAGAGGATGTAAGTCTGTATGCTATTGCAGACATGAAGCCACAAGTGCATCATATTGTATGGCGGCACCTTTCTGTTTTAATTTGTAACCATGTTTTCTTGTGTTTTCCTATCCAGGCCAGAACTGTTAACAGATCAAGTGAAGCTAGAACCGCCTCCAGTCCCAGCCAATGATTCAGGTGAATGCATCTTCATGTTCAGCCAGCTACTTTGAATGGTTTTATCACAGTTGATTGAATGATGTATAGATACAGTACAATGTGTGTCCACTGGTTTCAAAAGTGGCACTGTCGAGGCAAGTTGAGTTCTCAAACTTTTTTGTATATCATATATGAGCTGGTTTTGTGCTCATTTATTGAAAATCACTTGTTTCAAACTTTATAATTTGTGGCTGAGGTATGATAATGATTCCAATTATAAATTATACAAACAACACCCATCCAGCTCAAATGGAAGGTAAAAAAGAAAAACATGTTAATCAACAATGTCATAGACTACATCTGGTAAATTGAATTTTACCATCTCAATAACATAAAAATCGAAAAGAAATGTAGAAGCCTACATAAATATTTGTTTATTACTGAGTTTAATTAGTAAATGGGCAAGCAAGAACTTTTTACTTACTCACACAAACCTTTAATTCTAGGCGCTCTTTAAACAGTTCTTAGTCTAAATGATCAGTAAAGAACTGAAAATTATCATTTGTTGATTTTGCAGCTTTAGGAGGTCATTTTTGAAATATAAATACATATAATATAAATGTATATTAATAAATATATTGAAATCAAAAGCTATTTTAATCAAACACATCTTAACAGGGCATGTTACATGTTAACATAGAACCCCTTTGATATCACCTTCACAATTCTTGCATCCATTGAACTTGTGAGTTTATGAAGAGTTTCTGCTTGGAATTTCTTTGCAGGATGTCAGAGTAGCCTCACCAGAGCTGCGGTTTTGATGCAAAATGCCTCCCACCCTCATAGATCTTTTGCTTGAGGATGCTCCAAAGGTTCTCAATAGGCTTTGAGGTCAGGGGAGGATGGGGGCCAAATCATGAGTTTCTCCTTTTTTGCCCATAGCAGCCAATGACAGTGGTTTTCTTTGCAGCATGAGATGGTGCATTGTTATGCATGAAGATGATTTTGCTACGGAAGGCACGGTTCTTCTTTTTGTACCATGGAAGAAAGTGGTCAGTCAGAAACTATATACTTTGCCAAGCTCATTTTCACACCTTCAGGGACCCTAAAGGGGCCTACCAGCTTTATTGGGACATGGTGGCCATCCACCAACCATCCATCCGGACCATCATGAGTTGCACGGCACTCATCAGTAAACAAGACCGTTTGAAAATTAGTCTTCATGTATTTCTGGGCCCACTGCATCCGTTTCTGCTTGTGAGCATTGGTTAGGGGTGGCCGAATAGTACAACTATTGCACAACTGCAAGCCTCTGGAGGATCCTACACCTTGAGGTTTATGGGGATCCAGAGGCAACAGCAGCTTCAAATACCTGTTTGCTGCTTTGTAATGGCATTTTAGCAGCTGCTCTCTTAATCTGATTAATTTGTCTGGCAGTAACCTTCCTCATTATGTCTTTATCTGCACAAGCCCGTCTGTGCTGTTAATCAGCCACAAATCTCTTCACAGTACAATGATCATGCTTACGTTTTCGTGAAATATCTAATGTTTTCATACCTTTTAAATAGTTTTCCTTTAATTGGGCTCACCTGGGAAATTAATTATCACAGGTGTCTGAGATTGATTTCAGTGATCCAAAGAGCCTGGAGACACAATACCATCCATGAGTTTGATAGAAAAACAAGATATTTAATTTTTATGACACTTAATTCCAATTTGCATAATAATTTGGAACGCGGTGTATAAGTTATTATATGTATAAGTTGTATTACTGATGAATATATATTATAGCCTAGGTACAGTCTCTTTAGCTAACATGCCTTTCCAAAGATTGGTATTTTTGTCAAAGATTACCTTAACATTTATGCATTAATAAGCTTGAAAAAATCAATAATTTTACCCTGATTGTATTACTCTGACTGTCCTCCAAGCACAATGATTATGCACATTTTAGAACTCAGTTTTTTGCACCCGGGTGAGGCAAAAAAATTGCCACAAAGCAGCTAATCTGTATTTGTACCCACCCAAATAAATGACGTAATGCGTAAAAGATAGCGGTGTGCCTCCAATGGTTGCAATGATTGATTCTATGATTGGTTCAAGAAATGGTTAACTTTAAGGTAAGTTTGGGTTTAGTGTTATTGTTGGTTCATGGATAAGTTTAGGGTTAGTTTTAGGGATGAGAGTATTCCTTTTTTGTATTCATAGGGTGCTTACCATATAATAGTCAAAGTAAATGTAGGTCAATGCAAATTGTATTGGGGTGGGATTAGTTTAAGTATTTGCACTTGGGTAACTGGCTGTGGGACACCTGGGTCCAAACAGCATAGACACATGGGTTATGTAAATAGATACATAGGCTATTTACACCCCGGGTTCAAATAGCTTCTGCCTTTTTTTTTGCAGAAATATTTTTTTGTTTTACCTGATAACCTGTCAGCAAAAACTTGTTGCTCACCTCTTACGTCTGAGACTATGTATAAATACTTTCGTCTTTATGTTAACATGGACAATTTTATTTCTAACTTCTGGCTATGCCTAGAGGCCCTGTTAGTGGCTCACAAATTGGTTCAGTGCTGCTCAGGGTTGACACGTCGTGTCCAGGTCGAGCCCCTCTCATTTTGATCACAGTTGTATAGTTGCCGAATTTATCATTTCTCCCACATATGTACCGACTTAAAGCTGCTGTTTTGACTGATCAGTCTTTGAATATCCCACATCTACGAGAGGCACCGCCAAAAATAATTCCAACAACCAACAGACTTTTTTTTTATCTTACAGATCTTGATTCCAAAGATGCTTTGACAGATGATGTAGGAACTGAATCAAAAAGACCGGGCTTCTCAGGTAAAAGGAATTATTCTCTCCTCGCTTAAAGAGGAATAGCAGTCACAGTCACCCCAGTCAAATGGCAAAACTGTTTGTCATTTCAGCTTCATTTCAAATTTCATTTCAAGACCTAAATGTGACCTTACTTTATCTCAGACATATCCCCACCAATCAGGTATTTTGTTTCAATGGGCTAAAATCATTAATAACTTTTGTCTTCTAAAGATATTACTGTAAGGTACTACACTACTCAAACAAATTAAGGGAACACACAATTATCACAGTATAACACCAAGTAAATTGATATAAATCTATCCAGTTAGGAAGCATAAGTGATTGTGAATCAATGTCACCTGTTTTGGGCAAATTAAACTGACAACAGGTGCATTGGAGAGGCAACAGCAAGACAACCCATAAAAAGGGAATTGTTTTGCAGGTGGTGGCCACAGACAATTGCTCTCTCTCTATCCTTCCTGACTGATTTGTCTTCAGTTTTGCATTTTGCTAGTGTCCTTGTCACTACTGGTTGCATGAGGCCCTACTTGCAGCCCATTCAGGTTGCACAGGTAGTCCAGCTCCTCCAGGATGGCACGTCCAAACGTGCCGTGGCAAGAAGGTTTGATGCGTCTTCCAGGACAGACTCAAGAGTATGAAGCTACCATATGATGGGCCGTTACACGAGGAGACCTGGACAGGGCCATATAAGGGCATCAACCCAGCAGCAGGACTTGTATATTTTCCTTAGTGTGAGGAGGAACAAAAGGATACTGCCAGAGTCCTACAAAGTGACCTCCAGCGGGCTACTGGTGTGCATGTTTCTGACCAAACTGTCAGAAACAGACTCCATGAGGGCGGGCTGAGGGCCCAATGCCCTCTAGCGGGCCTTGTGCCTTGCAAATCGATTGGCATTCGCCAGAGAATACAAGAATTGGCAGGTCCGCCATTGGCACCCCGTTCTCTTCACAGATGAGAGCAGGTTCATAATGAGCACATATGACAGACGTGAAAGAGTCTGGAGACACTGTGGTGAATGCTATGCTCTCTGCAACATTATTCAGCATGACCGGTTTGGCGGTGGGTCAGTAAAGTTTTGGGGAGATCGCACAGACCTCAAACTTTCTAGCCAACATTTCCCTGACTGCTGTTCGGTACCAGGATGAAATCCTCAGACCCATCGTCAGAACTTACGCTGGTGCAGTGGGCCCTGGGTGTCTCCTGGTGTAGAACAATGTGTGGCTTCATGTAGCCAGAGTGTTTAGGCCTTTCCTGGATGACAAAGGCATTGATGCCATTTGTTGCCCCTCACATTCCCCAGACCGATCTGGGACGTTATGTATTGGTGCATACGGTGCTGCCAAGTAGTCCCACAGACTGTCCAGGAGCTCACTGGTACCCTGATCCAGGTCTGGGAGGAGATCCTTCATGACACCATCCACGGTCTTATCAGGAGCATGCCCAGATGTTGTCTGGAGTGCAAACAGGAACTTGGGGCCATACACACTACTGAGTCACATTATGAGTTGCAGTGATGAAATTCACGCAAGTTGGAGCAGCCTGTGATTTCAATTGTTTACTTAGATTTTGGTGGGAGTTTGAATTCAGCCCTTATTCAGTTTCGTTCATCGAGACCCGATGTGTGATTTGAGTGTTCCTTTATTCTTTTTGAGCAATGTAGTTCCAGGAAGATTTTAGATGGCTGATAATGTGTCTGCTGTTTCTCTTTAATATACAATATTTGTTTTTACTTTAAGCAGACTGTCTATTTTTGTGACTTAATTGAAGATCAGATTAAATTTTATGAACAATTTATGCATAAATCCATGTAATCGGTGAACATACAAAACAATACAGAGAAAATACTGCTTGCTAAAAGTAATGAAAATACAATCTATTTATCTTGTCAGAGAGTATGGAGCTAGGCTAATATAAATGGCACAGCAGGTTCAGCCTGGAAACCTGAGTGACATATGTTCATTCAGCATTAGCGGATGGCAGTACACAGCTGTCATCGATCTAGTCGTCATTAGTAATTAAGCTGCCTATTAAGGCTAGTGCACTCACCCAGTATGGAGCATGTGGATATTGCATCTGTGTGCCCACCCTCCCGCCCCTGCCTCCACCTGTTTGGTTCTGTGTGATCCTGGGGGATTTGGTACTGCATACTTAGCTCATTGTCAATACTTATTGGTAGTCATAAATTATGTACATGTTGTGAATAGAAGTAATATATGTACACCATCCTACTTTGAGGGTCAGTTTCCCCATAGTTACAGAACCATTTACCAAGACTTGAGGCGTGACTCAGCGTGTATGATTGTACATATTTGATAATATTATTCCTAATGCTAATTGTTAGATATTATGCTGTCAAAAAAATGTGCTAACAAATTATTGCATAGTGAACTAATCATGATAGTCAGCGGTTCGAGCCTGACCATGGGTTCTGACTTTCCTGCACAATACAGCGCAAATTGGAATAGCATTGCCCGGGATTTAGGTTAGATAAGTCTGATTATTTATCCTGCCACGCCACTCTCCAGCGACTCCTTGTGTGCAGATCGGGCGCGTATAAATTCAATGGTGGTAGTATAGTCGGTGAACACAATTATCCCATGCGTGATCTGACTATAGACTTCCGTGTTGTATGAGCAGTACAAAAATAATTGGCGTCTCTGCGACGTGTGGTTGGATTAACAATGTGCACGCCCCTCGCCATACCACAAGTCTATACAAGGAGTTGCGGAGCTACTGACATGGCAGGGTTAGCGGGAATTGGGAGGGGAAGAAAATGGGGGGGGGGGAATAAAGAACTGCCTACATTCTTCATGGTATAGAGTCAAAAAGGAGCTGGAAACATTCCTAAGAGATATTGACAGTATTGCATTATACAGTTGCAGATTTTTCAGCTGCCATTTGTGATGCAAATCTCTCATTCCACCACTTCCCAAAGGTGCTTGAATGGCTTGAGATCTGGTGAATAAAGAGGCCATTTGAGTACAGTGAACTCATTGTCATGTTCAAGAATCCAGTTTGGGATGATGAGAGGTTTGTGACATGGCACATTCTCCTCCTGGAAGTAGCAGCAATACTCAGATAGGCTGTGGAATTCAAACAATGCTCAAATGGTACTAAGGGGCCCCAAGTGTGCCAAGAATATATTACTCCACCACCATCAGCCTGAACCTTTGTCCAATGTTGTATTGTCCATTTTTTGTGGGCCAGTGTAAATTGTACCCTCAGTTTCCTGTTCTTAGCTGACAGGAGTGGAACCTGGTGTGGTTTTCTGCTGCTGTAGCCCATCTGCTTTAAGGTTTGACATTTTGTGTATTCAAAGATTCTCTTCTACATACTTTGGTTGTAACAAGGGGTTATTTGAGTTACTGTTACCTTTCTATCAGCTCAAACAAGTTTGGCCATTTTCCTCCGACCTCTGCCATCAACAAAGCATTTTTGCAGAAAGAACTGCAGCACTGGATATTTTCTCTTTTCCGGACCATTCTCTGTAAACCCTAGAGATGGTTGTGTGGGAAAATCCCAGTAGATCAGCACTTTCTGAAATACTTCACTTACATAACCTTACTTTGGTTACATGTCCCAGACATGGTGTCAGTTAGAAGGCATCTTCATCTCTTCCCGCCTTGTTGTGCTTGGCTCTCCTTACATCTCTATCTCATTACACTGACAACTCTGTAGTACTAACAGTATTGGGCAAAGTTACTTTTACAATTACTTTTCAGTTACTTGATGAGTTCACAAGTTTTGGGTCCCTAAGTCCCTAATTAGTACAAAATGATCAGGTAAATGGAGTTCATATCTTAACAGTGACCTATAAAACAAATAGAAACAGTAAAGAAAATATCAATCATGGTCACCAGTAAGATATGAACTCCATTTACCTGATCATTTTGTCTTAATTAGGGAGTTCCCAAAACTTGTCAAGTAAATGAAAAGTAATCGTAAAAGTAACGTTGCCCAACACCCAGTATTAACAACTCTTAAAATTGGGCACCAGTTCCAATGCCATTTTACATTTTCTATTACCTCTTTCCTGGGTCATGTTGACAAAAAATGTATATTTCCTCCATCAGTTTTTGCCTTCTCTCTTTGGAAAATGAAAGGTATTAAAACATTCTCTGATCTTTATGAAAATGAAGTATTTTTTTGTTTTCCCAACCTGGTGGCAAAACATGACTTGCCTCCGTTCCATTTTTTCCGGCACCTGCAAATGAGGCATTTTGTGTCCTCTGAGTGTGCTGGCTTCCCCCACTTTCCCTCTATCCAGCCCTGGGAGCTTTGCTGAGTATTTCACCCAAACAGAAATCCTTGATCTCACGTGTCTACTCATGGTGGATGTTCTGTGATGAACACTCTATGTGATGTGCCCGTCTTGGACTTGTGCAGTTTAAGGTATCACATGTTTTTCAATTGTTCAAAATTAAACAACTATTGGAACCCAGTATTTCACATTTTGTCTGAAGCTCTTCAAACTCCCTTGACCATTAGTGGTGGTGTTTGGAATTCTAAATGTGTGTGGAAATGGTAATTCGTGCTCATTAAGTAAGACAAATGCAGATATTGTTACGTTTACCACATTGCTAGCTAGACGCCGGATTCTTCTGCAGTGAAAGCCCTGTCAGCCTCCCTTAGTTTCGCAGTGGTTAAGTTATGTTCTGTCCTTTCTGCAACTGGAAAAAATCAAGTACTGATTGAGGGATCACACACCAAATGTCCTTTATCTCTTATTTTATAGTTTACACAGCCTTCCTGCTGATCTGCCCTAAACCAGATAATGTTACTTAACTTATCAAGAACAGGTTACTATATAGATTACTACTGTAAGTCTGATATGTATGAATGTTTTCTGTTTGTTTTGTATTGATTGTGAGGGATTGCGTGCGGTACAGGGTGGGGGATTGGAGGTGTGGTTGTGGGGTGAGGGGAGGGGGGGGCAGGGTGAAATGGAAGGGTTGGGGAGAAAGGAAAATAAACGAGCTATGTATTTTCTGATATTGGCAATAAATGTAATATTTATAAAATTAAAAAAACAACCCGTCCTGCACCAACAACCATGCCACATTCTAAGTGACTTAAATCGCTTTTCTTCCCCATTCTGATTCTTGGTTTGAACTTCAGCAGATCCTCTTGACCATGTCTACATGCCCAAATGCATTGACTTTCTGCCACATGATTGGCTGAGATATTTGAGCTATGAAGCAGTGGAACATGTGTACCTAATGAAGTGGCCGGCCAGTGTAACTTGCATCATATAAGTCCTATGGTTCTCTTGACAGATAGCTTAGAGGCCAAGCTGTCCAGAATCGACCTGGCCAACACCCTGAGAGAGCAGGTCCAGGACTTGTTCAACAGGAAGTATGGGGAGGCACTTGGCATCAAATACCCTGTCCAAGTCCCTTACAAGAGAATTAAGAGCAACCCGGGCTCAGTGATCATTGAGGGCCTGCCTCCTGGCATCCCCTTCAGGAAACCCTGTACCTTTGGCTCGCAAAACTTGGAAAGGATCCTGGCAGTAGCTGACAAGATCTGCTTCACCATCACCAGGTTGGACTTAATCCTTTACAATTTTTTAACTTTCAACTGCTGAAACTCAGGGGACAAACTCATATTTTGTTCCTTTTCCTGGTAGTCGGTTGATAGTTATTTTGATTCAATATTTGTTTGTCTCTTACAGACCTTTCCAAGGACTCATCCCTAAACCAGGTAACACTCCAATCTGTTTATGAATAACACATTAGACTTGTTATGACATGTGGCGCCTTTTTATCAATGATGATAAAAGAGAAGGACTTGATAGGAAATATACTTTGAGTCTGGTCATGATATTTCTGACTATGCCTGGAGCCCGAGCAAGTGCTGGTCCAAATTAGTACAGCACTGCCCGTGTTAGGGGAATAGCAAGTTGGACTAATGTACCTTGCCACGTTGCCTTCCAGTGATTCTTCATGTGCAGATCGGGCACCTGTGTGTTCAGTCACAGAAATGTTGAGCAAACTCATAGCTGTGTAAGATATTACATATAGTCTACCTGACAACAGGAACAATCTAAATTTACAGGTTATACCAAGGATACTTTCGTTCACACACACTTAAATTTGGACAGTCCATTAGACCTACATTGATTAGTAAGAAATTACCATTGTGATATACAAGAGGTTAATCGGCCCAGTCTACCGATAAGTATTCTCGCACAACAATTTTACCATGTGGCTTGTGCACCCAAGCACCAATTGGTTAGTGCAGACTGTCAGCTTTAATTCTAGGTATTTACATCCATAAAATTTGAATCAGTTAGGAGTTAGAGCCCTTTGTATACATTGTTTGTGATTCCTTAGGCTGCGGAGCTGGCTGTGTTGCTTAAACCACCTGTTGTGGCTTTAAATCACTGCGTGGGAGTTGTCAGTTTCGCTCCCTCAACTTGCGACATTGCGTGGCATTGTGCTGTGTTATGAAACTGCACATTTTTGAGTGGCCTTTTATTTAAGGCACACCTGTGCAATAATCATGCTGTCTAATCAGCATCTTGATATGCCACACCTGTGAGCCGGATGGATTATCTCGGCAAAGGAGAAGTGCTCACTAACACAGATTTGTGAACAATATTTGAGAGAAATAGGGCTTTTGTGTACATGGAAAAATTCCTAGACCTTAGAGTTTAGCTCATAATAAATGGGGGCAAAAACAAAAGTGTTGCGTTTATATTTTTTTTCAGTGTATATTCTGGCAAGCACATCGTACAAGTGGCAGCGGACGGAGAATATGTATGTACTTCTCTAAAGTTCTGTTTTGCGTCAGTTACACCTAATGCAGTTACCTTCTCTTCTCATAGCGCCTCGTCGGATCACTTTATTGAAGAAGGCCTATGCTTCAATAGGTGGTAAGCATTCCAGTTCATTGTATTCCCTGTTGATTTTGATCCTGTAAGAACACTCCACTTTCCTGCTTCCAGTCGCGTTTTCCCTTGATATTTCTTAAAGGCATAAATTATGTAATTTTTGTTTCAAACCAAAGACACCTGACGTGGATTGTTCCCTCTTTTAGGGATCAGTGTTTTTGTGTGGACCCAGGAAAAATACCAAATAGTATAAAATGTAATTTCATATACAGCTCTGGAAAAAATGTTGACCACTGCAAAATCATCAGGGTCTCTGGTTTTAATGTTGATAGGTATGTGTTTGGGTAAAAAAAAAAATTTCTCCCAATTTCGAATTAGAAATATTGTCATTCAGAGCATCTAATAAATGTCGATGACTCAGTGGTTAGGAAGTCAGACTTGTCGTCGGAAGCTTGCATGTTCAGTTCGAATCCTGACTGTGCCAAATTACATTGTGTCATTTTACTTATTGTAAGTCAGTCTGGAGCACCTGCTAAATGAATATAATGTAAACATTTAAATGTATTTGTAGAAAATGACAACTGGTCAAAATTACTAAAAATATGCAGTGTTGTCAGACCTTGAATAATGCAATGGAAATCATTTCATAATTCATTTTTAAACAACACAATACTAATCTGTTAACTTGGAAAATATGATAATTGTGAGAAAACAAATTGGCTGTCATGCCTCTGGTCATCCTCTCTATCAGTATTTCACATTGATCTGGTGATTTTATGCCACTCCTCACACAACAATTTAAGCAGCTTAGATTTTTAAATGGTTTGTGACCATCCATCTTCCTCTTGATCACATTCCAGAGGTTTCAGTGGGGTTGATGAAAAATTTGCAGTGGTCTCTACATTTTTTCCAGAGCTGTTACTTACTAATCATACTCATTCTGTTTCACTACCCTCCTGAAATAACAGATGAGGAGGAGGTCAACCGTATGGGGGAGAAGGTGATCCTCCGTGAGCAAGTTAAAGAACTCTTCAATCAGAAATATGGTAAGTGAATCGTAAATCTTCCACTCAGCCATTCAGTATGCTTGATCTACCATATAAGCTATAGTAAAAAAAAATACAGCTGTTAACATCTTTGTAGTTCTGTACACCGATGAATCATAACTTACCTTTGAGTAGAATATTCATTTAATAATCTGTAATAATAATTTGAGACACCAATGTATGTAACATTGAATGTGAAGGGTCTCCCGAGTGGCAGTGGACAAAGGCACTTCCTCTAACAGCTGAGGTGGCACTACAATGTAATTAAATTCCAGGTTAAGATACAGCCGACAGGAAGTTCAATGGGTTGTGTACAATTTGTCAAGCATCAGTAGTGTAGGGACAGCAGGGTGATTCATTACATTGTTAAAAAAAATCCTTTACCAATTGGTAACAATGAAATTGGTATAACACTAAAGATCTGCCTGAAACTGACTAAATAGCCTGCATTTTAGGTGATGCGTTGGGCCTCAACCGCTCCGTCCTAGTTCCATATAAGCTGATCAGAGCCAGTCCCGACTCTGTGGAAGTTAGTGGCCTTCCAGACGATATTCCCTTCAGAAATCCCAACACTTACGACATAGTCCGCCTGGAAAGGATCCTTGAAGCCAGAGAGGAGATTACCATCAACGTCAAGAGCCAGCTACAGTGAGTGTCAGAGAAATGCACGTGTCAAGTTTTTGTGGAAGATCCCAGAGTTTGAATGTAAAGCATAAAATGTGAAAGGAGAAGCTACATCTTGGGCAAAGCCAGTGTCCCGTCTCTGACCGTCTACTGTACAATGATTACAATGTCATGTTTTTTTTCCACAGGCCTTTTGCAGAAATATGTACCCAAGCATCTAACACAGGTGAGCACTGTTGTAACACTAAAGATTTTCTTTAAAACAATCCAATTAATCTGCATAAGGAAATCTTGGTTATCCAGAGCATTGCTCGTTTTCTAATTTACTAAATTGGCCCTTCACTAGAGGGCTAGGATGAAAATGTTCTCCAGGTCACAACATTTGGAGTTGAGAACCAGTACTTTAGGTGTGTGTGTGTGTGTGTGTGTGTGTGTGTGTGTGTGTGTGTGTGTGTGTGTGTGTGTGTGTGTGTGTGTGTGTGTGTGTGTGTGTGTGTGTGTGTGTGTGTGTGTGTGTGTGTGTGTGTGTGTGTGTGTGTGTGTGTGTGTGTGTGTGTGTGTGTGT
>JACXGM010005522.1:11335-35170 GCA_016801145.1 Umbra pygmaea | reverse complement strand
TTGCAAATACCTAAGCTTAGCGTCATCAAGTTTGTCTGTTCAAATGAAACCAATAGAAGTGTGCAAAAGGAAATCCCACCCATCCAGTTTTCCAGTAAGACTAAAGTCAGTTCCACGGCTATATGAATATTTTAAAATAGCATTTAAATCCAGATCTGGTCCTAAAACCACACAGTTGTCACAGCCTAAAAATTTTTTCAGCAGAAGTTGGATCCTGGCATATTTTGTTTTTGAGTAATGCAAAACATGATCCATAACAGGAACTTGGTTTGCAGAGGGAGAATTCTTGCATTATAATAGGATTAATGTCATGTGTTTGACAGAAGGGACCTATTTTACAAACACCACACCACCACCTAAACCAATGATCCCCTTTGCAATTATAGAAATCAAAGCACCAAGCAAGTTTAGGCCAACACAGAAATACACTTACTGCATTTGAAAGCCATTTTACCCTATCTCCTTCCCTCCTCACACACCAAGATTACTGTTGTTTAAATAATTAATTTGTCAGTGTAACACTTCAGCTAAATATCAGTCAGACCTAGGAGAGTCTGATGGTTGAGTGATTAGGGAGTCAGACTTGTATTCTGACGGTTGCCGGTTTGATTTCCGAGTGGGATAAATGTTGTTTGTCCTTGATTGTGACCACTTACCTTAAGTTGCTTAATGGGGATTCTTGTACATATTGTAAATCACTCTGAATAAGACAGTCTGCAACATTTCTAACATGTTAAACAATATATAAGGATTTTTTTGTACTGTCATTTTAGGGCCCTTGTCAAGATGGCTTCATAGATTCATATTCAAACTGAATCTAAATAAACAATTCAAGAACTATTACACAGAATAAAAGTTTGAAATCCTCTCTCATATGCCCAGGTAAGATGGCTTAATAGATTCATATTCAGAACTATTAGACAGAATAAAAGTTTGAAATCCTCTCTCATATGCCCAGGTAAGATGGCTTAATAGATTCATATTCAGAACTATTACACAGAAAAAAAGTTTGAAATCCTCTCTCATATGCCCAGGTAAGATGGCTTAATAGATTCATATTCAGAACTATTACACAGAATAAAAGTTTAAAATCCTCTCTCATATGCCCAGGTAAGATGGCTTAATAGATTCATATTCAGAAATATTACACAGAATAAAAGTTTGAAATCCTCCCTCATATGCCCAGGTAAGATAGCATAATGGAGCCTGATAGAGCTCTATTTAAAGTGACAGAATCTTAGTTTGCTACATGCTTCACATATATATTTTAAGGCACTGATGAAGGGTTTTCTTAAGCTAACATTTAGCAACAGCTGAGCTGCTTTTTCAGCAAGCAAGATGTTAGCAGGGTAAAGACAAGATGGCACAGGTGAGCTTGTTTTGTGAAGCTCCAAAGCTTTCTTACTAATCTGCCTCTCCAAAAGTATTACTGTATGTGCAAACACATTTATTTCTGGTTTAGTGTTCTTTTTTTTGACAATAAAGACGTATTCAAGAGCCTGATGTGTTTCTAGAAAAAAAGTGTTTTTTACATTTCCTATTAACTTCTACCTTTGCATAGGACAATTACACACTGCAAAATCTGCTGGGGTTTTCATCACCTTTCTGGTTTCAAACATGTTTTTATTGAAAACCGATACTACAGAACTAATTTGTTTTTTAAATTACAAATAACCAAAGGGAACAGGAAAAGAAGGTCTAAATAGGAGACAAGTGCTTGTTAAATATTCTCCATTGGATAATTTGTCACAGAATATATATATAAAGTTTTCAAAATGTACCCCCTAAAATCTCAACACTAAACTCAGGACCCTGGGACTGAACTACTTCAGTTACAAGGTATTGGGCTTCCTGACAGGCCGCCACCAGGTGGTGAGGAAAAGTTACAACACATTTGCCAAGCTTAGCCTCAACAACGTGGCCTCTCAGGGAAGGAGCTCTTTGTGGACTACATGAAAGGGTGGGTCGAGAATGACCCTGTTCACATCGAAAGTGTTGAAGAAGAGCGGTTAGAGAGCTTTAAGTTCTTCACCAATAAACTAACATGTTTCACACACACACAGAATGTTGTGAAGAACCTGTCAGCACCTCTTCCCCTTAGGAGGCTAAAAAGATTTGTCATGGGTTTGTAGATGCTTGGAAAGGTTTTACTGCTGGACCACTGGAAGTTTGGCATCTAAGCTTGGTTTGGCACAGCACTTCAGATGTAGTGCAAATGGCCAAGTTCATCACCGGGACCACGATGCCTGTCATCATGTGGTGTCACAGAAACATCCTTAAAACAGTTCTGTGATACCAGCTAAGTCAATTCTATTTAAAACAACCTGTGCCTGAAGTCTGTAACCTAAATAACCAGGCATAGCTTAAACATGGCTAAACAAGGCTATCCACCTTTTGTCCACCTTTTTTGCACTATCCCCTTTTCTTAATTTTAACCTTCCCACACAGCAGAACATCCCTCCCACCAAAAAGACACTACACATCCCCAGCACCAAATATGCTCTCCCTCAGCCCCCCGCGCCAACATGACCCCCTTCAAACCCACACAGAACAAGAACCCCCTTAACCCCCCACCCACAGATATCCTCCTGGCCATACACAACATAAAACTTAATTTATGAAATAAAAACACACACAAAAAACGGGCCAAAACGTACAAGCACATATAAAAAAATTTAATAGAAATATAAAAAATAGACAAATAAATGAGGAAATAAAAAACATATGATAAAGGTGACACAGGGAGGTATGCCATTTGTCACAGACAAAAACCACAGTAGGGTACATTTCAGACAGCTTGGACTTGGAAAATACATCCATGGAAAATAAGGGATTTTTTTCCTAACCAATTCTATAACGGCAACAGCGTTGTCAGTGTTCTAATCTAGACGTTTGATCTGCCACTAAATGTCCAATCAGACTGAAGTTGTGCTTTAAATGGTCCCGCCCTTTTTGGGGCGATTTTAGTGACGTTAAAAATCGGCCAAGATCTCACTCATAGATTCTCATGTAAAATACTTTTTTTTAAATATGAGAGCCTTCAATACAATCCCTATGGGTCTGGGATGGCTTGCACCTATGTGCTTTTGTCATACGTAATGTAACTAAGAAAAATCAATTCACATACTACTGTCAAGATGGCTAGCATTAAAAGGTGTGATCTTGTGGAAATGGTGAATGTTAGAAGAGGTGGATTATTTGCTTTCTCATCCATTTACTTTGTTGTCTTTGGAGGAAAAGTTGTTATAAAGACTTGTAACATCCAATCGATCTAATAACACAAAAGGACAAACTACAAGAACGTTTTGCGTTAATTGGTTTGAAAGAGAGTAATGGCTAACGGCAGGTGTAGCCAAGAATTCCCTATTCTGTTTGCCATGCTAACATTTTGGAGGAGACACGACTTAATTGGACCAACCAAGGAATTGTGGATATATAATAATAATATAATATAAGTATAATTTATCCCAAACAATTAGGAGACAATAATACAGCACAACTCACATTGGAAGTAGCATAACTATCAATTTTGGGAAAAGTTAATATATGCTGAATCAATGCACTGGCTATGTGCTGTCTATTGAGCTGGACTTCATCCAATTCATATTTGCACTGAATGTACAGTATTTTTTATCTAACCCAATACTGTTTATTTGTGTAACTGTATACCTAAATGTTTTTGCTTTGTGTCTAACTTAATTTCGACTTGCGCCTTATCTTGGCCAGGTCACGGTTGCTAAGAACTTGTTCTCAATCGATTAACCTGGTTAAATAAAGATGAAATAATAAAATAAATAAAAAAATCAATGAGTTAATCATCTAGCAACAAATTAATATTGTCTTGCTTAATGTACACATTCAATGGGTCACCTTAATCGTTATCAGAACAATTGCCCCCCATTGAGAATGTTATCAGGATTTTTTATTGGTAACAGTTCTTTAGTGTGGACTGTACTACAGGATTACCAGTGTAGTGAGAAGGGGAAATCAGGAGAGCAGAACAAAGTAAAGCGTCCAAAGATGTAAATGGGCATGATATTATCTCCAGCTGCACCAAGAAGTACTTGGAGAATGCAACTAGAAAGGGGAGCTTTTGAAAGTTGGCCGCTTAATAATACTTGAAAAAACTGGGAAGTGAAAGCCCACCACTGAATTTGCATCTCTCGAGTAAAGACCTACGGACTCTGGGTAACTTCTTCCCCAAATGAATGAATGAAGTGATAGCCTGATTAATTAACTTCAAAAACCACTTGGGCAAGAACGGCAGGATAGACTGAAAAAGGTATACATTTAGGCAAGCTATTCATTTTAACAGCATTAATCTTTCATATAAGGGACAGAGGTAAATTACCTGCTTTGAAAATCAGCTTCTACATGAGTGAGAAGGCACAAAGATGGTGGAGAAG
Organism: Umbra pygmaea; assembly: GCA_016801145.1. Taxonomy (NCBI): domain Eukaryota; kingdom Metazoa; phylum Chordata; class Actinopteri; order Esociformes; family Umbridae; genus Umbra; species Umbra pygmaea. Next base: position 30,764 of record JACXGM010005522.1, on the reverse strand, counting down.
AAAGCATATAAAGAGTGATTCACATTCACTGCAAGATACTTGAAGCCAGAGCGGTTAAGCTGAAAGGGCAAGTCTATCTGCCGAAGCTGAATTCTCTAGGTCAGCGAGAATGGCGGGAAAGGAGGTTACAGGATTACATACATATAGCAGCAGGTCATCAGCAAAAAATGATATCCAATGCTCAATGCCCTCACGTGATAAACTGAAAGGAGACAAAGGCCTGCAATGCTAATGAAAGGGGCTCGTTTACAATTGCAAAGAGCAAGGGGGACAGAGGGAACCCATGCCTGGTCCAGCATTCCAGGGCAAAGTAGTCAGAGCAAGTGTTATTGGTGCAGACACTAGCCTTTAGGGATGCATACAAAAGCCTGATCCACATGCTGAACCTGTCCCCAAAGCCAAACTTTTGACGAACAGCAAATAGATACTACTATTCATTTCTATGGAAGGCCTTTTCAGCATCCAGGGAGATCACAACGTTGGGTGAGTATAATAACTAATTATAATAAATTATATTAAATGTCCAAAAGTTCCAAATGTAAAAAAAAGTAGAGTCTACCTTTGATAAAGCCAGTCTGTTCCTCCAAAATAAGCCCTGGTAAGACTACTTCAAGGCAGCTTGCTATCAACTTTGCAAGCACTTTCACATCGAGATTGAGGAGGCTAAGGGAGAACGAAGGTGGGGTACTTCACCTTCTTAGGATGAAGTGCTATTGACAGTTATGTTAGGGTCGGAGGCAATACACCGAGCTCCAGTGACTGAAAATAAATTAATAAATGAATATATGCATCAATAAAAATGTTTATACATAAAAATATACATTAAAATACACAAATATAATATTATAAATGTATTAATCAATATTATTTCCCTATTTATTTATTTCTGTGATAATTTATTTCTGTATTTATTTATTTTTATATTAATTTATTTCCATATTCTTTTATTTGTCCTCGCCACGTATTTTCCTAAAATTTTCCAAATGACAGTCAGTATAATTTTCAAGTCACCAACCGTTAGGGTATAACTTGAATTTCATTGAACATACCACCCAATGAAAACAGTATTGTTTTCAAAATGTTTCAAATTATAATTATTTTCTCTGAAATAGCAGAATTTATAGCGGAATTTCTTAAAGAACTCAATTGGAAATCCACCTGGACCTGGAGCTAAATTTGATAGCCTCAACTACCTCATCAAGGCTCGGGGGGAGTCAAGGCCCTCTGCATCATCAGCGGGAAGAGTGAGACTCCAAAGAATCCAAGAACTGACTTATATTGGTGGTATCTGATGGGAACTCAGGTGCGTAAAGTGCGAAATAGAAAGATGTGATGGTGTCATTAATCAGAAGAATCTTTACCCCACCCGCCCTTAACTTCAAAGTCGATTGACACTTGATAGCGTCATATCTCCCGAACCACATTATCTGAGAGAGGGGATTCTGCTGCAAAGAATAATGTGTGGTTTGTCCATCTGGGATTATCAAAGCCGGAGATATCGATTGTCAAATTTGGGGACCATACAGCCAAGAAGTAGGAAGTAAAAATGACAAAATAACATTTCAGGCAATGAGGTAGGAGTGTTTTAGTGACCTATTTATATCACCACCTAACATTGTCACTCTGTTTCTCAAGACCTGGAGACATGCCAATATCGATATTACAGTAACAGTATTTTTCATGATTTACATGCATTCTATAATAATAAACTAAATATTAAACATACATTTTAGTTTCATTGTCTTGCTAAAGAAGCTGAAGGTAAATGTGATGCACAGGCCCAGCATGTCTCCAGACCTAAACCCTATTGAGCATCTGTGGGGCATCATCAAACGGAAGGTGGAGGAGCACTAGGTCTCTAACATCCACCAGCTCCACAATGTCATCATGGAGGAGTTGAAGAGGACAGTGGCAACCTGTGAAGCTCTGTTGAACTTCAGGCCCAAGAGGGTTAAGGCAGTGCTGGAAAATAATGTTGGCCACATAAAATATTGACACTTTGGGCCCAATTTGGAATTTTTCACTAGGGGGTGTACTCACTTTTGTTACCAATGGTTTAGACCTTACTGGCTGTGTGTTGAGTTATTTTGATGGGACAACAAATTGACACTGTAATACAAGCTGTACACTCACTACTTTACATTGTAATAAAGTGTCATTTCTTCAGTGTTGGCAAATGAAAGGTTATTATAACCATATAGAAGAGACGTCCTCTCTTAGGGGAGACAGACAGGTGCTAGGGCAAGGGACACACACACACACAAAAACAGGCATACACATACAAGACATACCACCAACACACAGACACCTAACAAAGACAGACACATACACAGATGCACACAAACGCACATACATCTGGGGGATTTACCAACCTGTGCACATCATATGCCTGATCTATAAAGATAGAGGACTTAGATGAATCCAGTATGCACAATTGTTCCTTTCTTATGATAGGTTTTCATTTTGTATGCAATTTAAACGCAACCCACTTGTATCATTCTTTCGATTGGTATTGAGTGAGAGTTTTGTCTCCTAAATTCATTGACCATCTCATCGAAACGAAGAAAAAGCCCTAAAAAGTTATCCACCACACTATCAAGGTAACATTATTTGTTGATGTTAGCTAACTTTTGGTCTAAACTAATTGACTGAAAATCTGCTGGCAGTGAGAGTGTAGGCTAGGTGAAACAGAAATTACATTATTGGCATCTCAAACAAAACAATCACAGTAGCCATAGAAGTTTGTTTCTAAACAGTTCATCTTTGTCAAACCATAACATTAATGATGATCATAATGCTATTGTATATCGCTCAATTTCTAATATAAGAAAGTTCTTCAAGAGAAGTGGTGCAGGCAGCTCTGCCGAAGGTCAGTCAGGTTAGAAACAAAGATTTGACCAGTTCAGACAGATTTGAATGGATTGATCACTCATTAGTCCTTGAGTTATTGTAAATTTGAGTTTAATAAAAATAACTTGTCAAAACAGGCAGGAATGAGAGAAAGAAGCTGCAGGCTGGCGGGGCTGAGGGCGCTGGTCTGATGGAGGTTAGTGATCAACTAGAAAGAACCTGGTTCTTCAAGCTTTCAGTTAAAATTGATCTGTTTCTGATGACATGACTCATCATGCTCATGGATAAACAACTTTTTTTCATGAGATTTGCAGTTTAAGATGTTTACATATCAAACATCACCTTTTTTTAATTATTAATTTTCTTACCATAGAAATCAACTGAGTGATTTAGACCAATGAGTGATTAAGAAAAATATTTGACTCATCTTGAAGGGTCATGCAAAAGGAGAGGCTAATAGAGTGTGAGTGAACAAAGTGTTATTACCCCTGAAGCTGAGAGTGGGGATCTTAGAGGTCTTGCCTAGGGCGAAACATTGGCCAGAAATGCCCCTGGGCAGTTGGCCCACTCTTCTTGAGCAAACCACTCCAGTCCTCTTAGGTTTGATCAATGCCTTTTCCCAACTGCAAATTTCAGAACTTTACACAGATGTTTAATGGGATTTATATCAGGACTCGTAGAAGGCCACGATGAACGATCTAATGTTCTTCTCATCAATTTGAGAGTGACAATCAAATTATTTCAAATAACTTCTAAAGGGTATTATTATATTGTCCAGGCCATTTTAGAATGAATTTATAGAAGGAGAGCAGTTTATTAAATGAGGCAAATTCACTGGGTTGCTGTTCCTAAACTTCCAGAAGAAATTGTATTTATTTGTCTCTCAGAGCAATATTAAGTGTAGAATGACTGTAGTGACCGATATGAATAATTGGATGTGAACTCCACTAGACAGGATACAAAATGATTGTGTCTGTTATTTGACACATGTTTGAGTTAGTGCCAGTGAGGAGGACGACCCAGCTGTTGAATGCTGAATGGGCGATGTATGTAGGATGTGTGTGTGTTATGTGTGTCTGCGTGACAGAGTGTGTGTGTGTTTGAAGGGGGTTGTGTTGCATGGTACTGCAGATTCTCCTGGGCTGCCTCAGGCCTGTGTTTGTGTTAGCTCCAACCAAGGCCCTCATTACTCCTTCTGTGACAAGGCCCATACAGCCCCTCGGGCCGAATCCCAAATGACACCATATTAACTATATGGTGCTCTGCTATTGGCCATGGCCCATAGGGGATAGGGTGTCATTTTGGATGTGGCCCTGCTGGCCTCAGGACTATTTACAACTTCACCACACTGTTCCACCATGGCGTGCAACTCCAAAACCTTTTTTTCCTTTCTCTCTTTTCTCCTTCCTCCTCTCCGCCCTGGAGGGAGAGCTACACTGTCATGTACGGCATTGTTTGTTGAAACTTCAGCCCATGATTCATAGTTTTTTTCTCAATGGGTAGAGCAAGAATCCCCCCCCAAAACGTTTCTCAGCCAACTTGAGGGGCCAAGAGCCAGTGACTCTACATATCACTCTTCCTCTAACCACACCCCTTTCCCCTCCATCTCTATCCTCTTACATCATTGATATCAACGTAAACAGCCGTTTCCAGAAACTTCCATGGACATATTCACCCTCCTCCTTTATTTCATTGCTTCAGGTCGAGACAAACCCTCTTAAGTAGTTTTTAGTGCCACTTGCGGTTGTCTGTCCTCATTAACTTGCTCCCACACGCACATTTAAAATCAAAGCTCAGTGACAGAACTTTAGTTGACAGCGCTGTACACTTACTGTTAGTTCCCGGTAGCTTAGTTGCCTCATACCCAGTTCCCATGCATTTTCATCCAATGCCATTTCAATGCAGTTGTGTGTGCGTTTTCCAGGAGGTAAATGTAAGCATTCCTCTGCAGTGCGCTCATCTAAACAAATTTAGTTGAAAGGGACACGTTTCGGTCGCAGCGCAGCTCAGCTCCTCCGGTGGTTCCTATCTGACTGCAGGCTCAGCCTGCTAGGGTTTCCTATGCATGTCAAGCTGGGTTAGTCTTTCCCAGCGTCTCCACTCCCTCTGGCCTTGGTGGGCTATCAGTCACAGACCCAGGGCACAAGCAACTTCCCTCCCAGGCACTCTCGGCTCCCGGCCGTCCTTGCTGGACTTTTCACTCTGTTATCCCTCTCTCCTCATTGTAAATATTTTTTTTTATCTCAACTACCAAAATTCATAGTCTTTCCTTTGACTGATATCCCAAGTAGGCCATAGATTTCCTCATAAATCTGCTCATTGTTTTCCCTTGCTGGGTGGTATCAGGACATGTAACCACAATCTGTCCCTTTTAGATTCCTCGCCCTCAACTCCACCAACACTATCAAGCCACAAGTTCAACAAGTTGAGTTAGAGATACTTATTCAGTCAACCGCAGCAGGACAGTGTGGGATGCAAGAGATCCTGTTTACTGAATGGGCCCTTGGGGTTTTAGCTGCTGTCACCTGTAGGTGGAAATAACAAACATTGTCAGCTTTATAAAGGAAGTAGAGCAAAGCTGAGTCGCAGACACACACACAGATACACACACACACACAACACAACACACTACATCCACATTTGGCAGGGATGAAAGAGGATTTAGCCTCTGCACAGCATTACAGTATTGTCTGGTGTGGAAATGCCTTCACACCCTCAGGTGCTATCTTCAACATTCTCTCCAAGATGACACCACTATTTATCCAGGAAGTTTGTAAAAACAGTGTTTGGACTGGTTCCAGGTCATTCATTGGTGGATTGTATATAGATTAATTTACAGCACAGACTTGTTTATCCTCTAGGGACTTGCGCAGGTGTCATTTCAGATTCCAATATGGCAATTAGGAAACACCATTTCTATGTAATTCCATTCAACTACACAGAAATAGCACCACACAAGTAAGTATGTTCATTTGTTTTATATACATTATATACAGTATACTACTGTATTTGCCACTATGTCTTTTCCTCATTGGAACATAATCAAAGCAGGTGCAGGGAAGTCAAAGAGGACAGGTTTGTCCTCAGGTGCACACATTGTTCAGCCGTTCATATACTCATAATGCTGCCCACTTAACCCGGAAGTTTACAATGATACAAACACATGCTGGAGGTAAATGCATTTCCTGGCCAACAACTGCAGTTGTGCTTGCAAGCATCTCCCATAGGAAGTTGCTGGAGTACAAGGAGACAAGATGGAGAGGCTCCGTATGGTACTGAGCCAATTTGTGCCAGCCTCTGTAGGACCAGCAACACTGTCTGTATGCCATGGCAACATAAAAAACCTTGCCGAAGTGACACAGCTGTAATACAAAAGAGTTTACATGGGATAGTTCATATAATTTTAGAGAATTTTCCCTTTCAGATTTGTTTCACATGTCTGTGTACAAGGATTGATTAATTTAACATTCCTGCATGGTGAATCCAGAATGTCGTACATTGCTATGCATTTCACCATGATGTCAGCTTTCACAGTGTGTTGTGTCTGTGGACAATCCAGTGTAATTCCCAGCTGTGTCTGTGACGTTTTACAGAGAGAGACCTTGTTGAAAACAGCCACCACTTGTCATGATAGTGTACAACGTGTTGATGTTGCTCAGGAGAGAGAGACAGAGAGAGAAAGAGACAGAGAAAAAGAGAGAGTGGGTTATAGATAGAAAGTGAATCAGAGAGAGACAAACTAAGACTCTCTAAACTACATTAGGGCACACATCTATACTTCCATCCTGCCTGATGTGCCACTGTGTCCCAAATGGCATGCTGATTTCTATATAGTGCACTTGATGTAATCAGAGACCCATGGTCCTATGTAATGCACTAAATTGTGAAGAGGTAGCATTTGGGACACATCCACAGACAAATAATCACTTCACTTCCAAGTTTGCCTTGCCTGTTAGTGTCCCACCGTACTGGCTGTACACAACCCAATTACAATACCATTGCTTAATTGTGAACTGCCAAGCAGTTTTGTGAGTCAAAACTAAAATAACTTTTTGCAAAGAAAAATAAACCTAATGGGGATTTTTCCTGGGAGGAAACCTTTAGTTTACTATATGACATGTTTCTTAATAGTGCTAAAGTGTTCTGTGTTCTTTAAATAAACAATGGCTAGTTTTGCATACTGGGGCATGAAAGAATGCAGAGTTTCGCTGCCCCTCACACACATGTCAGCAATTTGGCTGCCTTGTGTATTTTGGATGTAAAAGAAAAAAAAACGCAGCATTTCAAAGTAAACGAAAGAAGGAAAGTCTTATCCGCCTGGCAGCTGTGCTCTGCACCAAATTGCTTTCAGCTGATACACTGCAGCTCAAACTTGCTTGGGTAATGTCAAGTGATGCATTACAATACTGAGAAAACAACACAGACAAAAAAAATAAATAAGAAGGAAAGAAACGGTGGAAAGTTTCTGTGCTTATCCGGGCAACCCCCTCCAGCCCTATATCAATACTCACAGGTACTCCACTGAATGTGAATTTTATGCAATAAATGGATTTTATACATGGCTACATAAGTGATGTCTGAATAACTTCATGTTTTTTCTCAACCCTCTAGGCGTATTTGATCTCTTGACTGATATAATCATGCCTTTCTCTCCTTTAACCGCAGTTATTACTCTTCTTAAATCCTTTTTTAAGTGCACCTCAATAGGCTAAGATCTTAACCTTCAATTATGAGACTAGTTCTTTAACTGCCGAAGTGCACCTTTCTATGGTGGGTTTGAGTGTAATGGATTTTTAATCACTGTAACGGCATCAACGTCGAAACTGTGTGCAATTTTAAATGATATTCATGAACTTTTAGCATGCTATGTTATTTTTTTAAGTTAGTATTTCAACTACCCAGATTGTTACTGATTCAACTTGTTTGTTCCAAATTGTTTCATCTTGCAAAACATCAAAACATTGGACATGAACAAATCTTTTGTGTTCAGTGTTTGCATCCTTCTCTCAATAATTCTAATGCATCTATTTTGTCATTTCCTCACAATATCATTAGAATCTACCTTATCTAATATATGAAGGTAAACTACTTTGGGCAGGCTAACTAGCTAGGTGGCTAAGGCAGTGTTGTACTTTGATATTGGAATGGATTAGCTTTGTAAACTTCATCAGGATACCACACCATGCCTACTGCCTAAAAGATTAACATCTTCATCTACACTCAATTTGTGGACAACAGCTCCTTACAAAAAAGCACTACGGGATTCCTATAGGATTAACATAGAACAATATTATACACTGCTCAAAAAAGGCAACACGCAATTATAGTATAACACCAAGTCAGTTACACTTCAGTAATACCAATCTGTCCGTTTAGGAGGCATAAGCGATCGTGAAGCAATGTCACCTGTTTTAGTTCAAATTAAATGGACATTGTGTGCATTGGAGAGGCAACAGCCAGACAAACCCAAAAAGGGAATAGTTTTGCAGCTGGTGACCACAGACAATTGCCCTCTCCTTATCCTTCCTTACTGATTATTCTTCAGTTTTGCATTTTGCTAGTGTCCTTGTCACTACTGGTAGCATGAAGCGGTACCTGCAGCCCATTCAGGTTGCACAGTCAGTCCAACTCCTCCAGGATGGCACATCCATACATGCCGTCGCAGAACCATGGAGGAGATACCAGGAGTTGGGCAGATACACAAGGAGACCTTGTCAAGGCAGTAGAAGGGCATCAACCCAGCAGAAGGACTGGTATCTGCTCCTTTATGTGAGGAGGATTGACAAAGTCATTGATGCCATTGACTGGCCCTTACATTCCCCAGAACTGAATCCAATTGAGAACCTCTGGAAAATTATGTATTGGTGCATTCGATGCCACCAAGTTAGCGCCACAGACTGTCCAGGAGCTCAAAGATGACCTGATCCAGGTCTGGGAAGAGATCCCCCAGGGCACCATCTGCCGTTGTCAGGAGTGCATACAGGCATGTGAGGGCCATTCACACTACTGAGTCACATTATGAGTTGCTGTTGAAGAGGGAACTAAAATTGCAAATAAAATCTCCTTTAAGAAATAGTGAGTCTTTAGTCAAATAAAAGTTGGTTGGTTCAGTTTAATACACACTCCAAATGCGGGACAGGTTTCACCACAGGTTGGTAACAGTGTGTGTGGAGTGCCCTGATCAATAAACATCACTTGGTCTTTATAGGACTTGGAAAACACTTAATCATTAGACAAGACATTCTAATCTTGCCCTTTTCTTGTGGGTTTGTGCCCTTGGTCACCTGTCGCTATTGGCATCCTAGACATTCAGGCATGTTTTTAGCAAAACTCCTTGTCTAATCATATCCTCTGTCATACTGACCTAGGAGCACCAGGGTGGCCTGAAAACACACATACATATATTCTGGGGTAATACCATAGTCTAACATAAGAGCTATGAGCTATGATCTGCCTGTAGTCACATGCAGCCAAGATGGCCTTGTCTGTCTCCTTATAGGAGAAAGGTGCTGACTGATCTTGATTTGCATTTACTAATACATCTATTCTGGCTACCACATTTAGCAATATAAGTACAATGGGCGTTCTAGTCACGAAAGAAAGACAGCCTTGGCTGTCTCTACCGATAAACAATAGTGCAAAAATGTTTTATACTGTTTTACAAGTTACTCATATAGAATTAGTCCAAAAACGGTGATGAAATTCACGCAAGTTGGAAGAGCCTGTGATTTAAATTGTATACTTTCATTTTCATTGTGAGTTTGAATCCAGCCCTCGGTTGGTGATTTTGGTTTCCATTGACCATTGTTACGTCATTTTGTTCTCAATTAATTAAACAAGATAAAGAGTTTTTATCTTTAATATGTTTTGGTCATCGAGAACCGATGTGTGATTTGAGTGTTCCCTTAATATTTTGTGCTGTGTAGAAATATCATTGAGACAGAGTACTATCGACATCTTATAGCACTCATAGGAATATTATGGCAGAAAGAATGGTTACAAAATATAGTACTATGGTATTTTTTCTGTTTTAGGATTGCTTTAGTATGTCCGACTTTACAATAAGGATCTTATAGTCTCTCAATGATTTACTTCTATAGAAATCCCATTGTGCTTTTTCGTAAGAGGTTTGTAGGCTACATGAAAAAAAATGCTATCTTCTTCTAACTCATACTTCAACAGTTTCTAAACACAACATACTATCGCTCTATCAATTACTGTATATATTATTAATCTGACATCCTCCCCTGATTGAGAATATATTATTGATAGAGCAAAGTGAGAAAATACCTATTTGCACTAATGCTCATATACGGTAAGCATGAATGCAATGAAGAAGGCAGGCAGCACATATACATAAACATTTTCAGTTGTATTTCTGGTGAAACTTGTGTCCAGTCCAAATGAACTATTTTGAAAGTATTGGATTTTGGGTCATTTAACTACTGGTACTTATTTTCCACAATTTTCCTCCCCACCAATGTGTCTTGTCCAATTCCCCTTTAAGCCTTGTCTCGTTGGTAACTCCACCCAGGTAAAGGATGGTCAAAGACAAACCACATGCTTCCTCCAAACACATGTCACAGTAATGGTCCTCAGCCTTGGCTGATCAGGTTCTGGTGAGGGATGGCTCACCATAGCTCTGTTTCATGTTTTATGTATTGCTGTCTGTTGTCCCAGGCATCTCAACTCATCATTCATTTCACCTGTCAAACGTATACCACAACCAGACACAGCTGTTACCTGTTATGTCATTATGGAATTTACTTAAGTTCCTGTGTTTGTATTCATCAGTGTTGTTCATTGTCTTGCTGAGGTGTATGTGTCTTAGGTGTTTGGTGGATATTTGATATGAATTTTGCCCATTGAGGTGTCTTTATGTTTGATTTTTATATCGACCTTCGTGTCTGTCTCCATTCCTCCCTGCACCATACCTGCACGCTACTACAGTCATCAACAGGGTCAGACTGGGACTGAAGTTCGGCCCTGGACATTGAAACGCAGACCAGCCCACAAAACTTGTGTACAGTTCCCAAATACAAATGAACACACCATGATGCAGTGCTATTATTGGCTGCTAACAAAATTAGACCTAATAATACCGTATTTAAAAGTATTTTATAATTGAAAACAATAGCATTACTTTCTCTTACATGTGACCGGCTTACAAACGCTGTAGAAATTGTATTTCGTGATATGAAAAAATTCCAAAAATGTATATACAGCTCTGGAAAGAATCAAGAGACCACTGCAATTCTTTCTTAAATAAACCCTATTGAAAACCTCTGGAATGTGATCAAGAAAGAAACAGATGATCACAAGTCCTCAATCAAAGAGCTGCTTGAATATTTGCGCCAGGAGTGTCATAATGTCACCTAACATCAATGTGAAAGACTGGTGGAGAGCATGCCAAGACGCATGAAAGCAAAATATTATTATACAATAATATTATTCCAACAAATATTTATTTATGAACTCTACGTAAATTAACACATTTTTATTGTATTGTTTAAAAATATGAACATATTTTCTTTGCATTATTTGAGGTCTGACAACACAATCCTGTAATATTAGACTGAAGAATCAGCCAGCGATTATACAGTGTTTACCTGGGGCCAGGGCTACCGATGTAGAGGCTAATCTGACGTTGGTGCTAGCGAAATCAAAAACGGGCAAGGCTAGAGAGTATAGAGATATTGTTATTCACGTTGGCACCAACGATGTTAGGATGAAACAGTCAAGAGGTTACTAAGCAGAACATAGCTTCATCTTGGAAATTAGCTAGATAAATGTGTCTTTCGAATAATTGTCTCTGGCCCCCTCCCAGTTAGGGGTAGTGACAAGATCTACAGCAGACTCACACAACTCAATCGCTGGCTGAAGACAGAGTTCTACCCATCGCAGGAGATAGCATTTGATAAATGGCCCTCTATTTGGGAATTGCACAGAAAAAGAGTCAAGCCTTACCTGCTGACACCATCCTAGCTGGAGTGGTGCTCTTCTTTTATCTACAGTGGCAACATAGGCAAGAGTCTAACTCTAATAGCCTAGGCTGCAGGCTATAAGCCAGTCTGAAAGCTTAGTAAAGGCCACAGTTAGCATAGCCAGTGAAGTGAGTTGTTTTCCTCAATGAGACTGTGACTGTACCTCGATCCAGGTAAGGCTAAACAAGTTATAATAATATAACAAATATAATAATATAACAAATACAGTATAACAATATTTTTATATATATTTTTATACTAAGGAAATTATTTTAATAGGTGATTATAACAATAACTGGAATGTAAAGAAGGAACAAACAACTCTTCAACAAATTACTGATTAATTTAATTTAACACAAATAATAAAAACACCAACCAGAATAAAAAAACACTAATAGATCTGTTATTCACAAATCATGCTGACAGGATTGGTAAAATGTACATTATTACAGGGCTTTTGATCATAATTTTGTACTTTTCTCCTGAAAATTAAGTAAAAAATTATTCAATTCATCAACATTGAATTACTAATTCAAATTCATTCCAAAACACTCTATCAAAATCTTGATATTACCCTAAATGAAGTAAATTTGATATAAAATACAATATGCTCAATTTCGAAAATGTTATTAATTTAAAAAATACCTATTCCATGACAAAAAACAAGGTCTAACGTGTGACTATGGCATTGTGTAGGTCCTGAGACGTGTTAGACAAAACCCAATTATTGCTCTAAAATCCTTTTGGAGAGGCTAATTTGAGTTCTCCATATGAATGTTAAAATCACTACAAATTATAGTATATATATATATATATTTTTAGCCTAATAGTGCATTTTCGTTAGTGGCACCTTTCATAATAACAGGAACTCTGGCAACTGGCTCTTTCCAGAGGGAATTGGCTGAGGTCAGGGTTATCTCAGCCAACCCTTGTCCGGGTTATCAACCCAAGTCTCAACCCAAGTTGTTTTTTGTTGTTGGACTTCTGTGCTAGTCATGGATTGTCTATCGAACACCATGTTCGAACATAGGGATGCTCATAAGTGTACTTGGTACCAGAGTACCCTAGGCCAAAGGTCATTGATCGATTTTATAATTGTTTCATCTGATCTGAGGCCGTATGTTTTGGACACTCGGGTGAAGAGAGGGGCGGAGCTGTCAACTGATCACCATCTGGTGGTGAGTTGGGTCAGGTGGTGGAAAAGACTCTGGACAGACCTGGTAAACCCAAACGGGTAGTGCGGGTGAATTGGGAATGTCTGGAGGAGGCCACTGTCCAACAGACTTTCAACTCACGCCTCCGTTTGAGCTTTTCGTGCATCCCTGTGGAGGCTGGGGGCATTTCTTATATTGTTGTAGTTCTTGTTCTTAAGCCCACTGCATAGAATCGCCGTGCCATGTCAAAAGAATTTCTCTGCATAGGATGATGTATGTTATTCGATGCATATGATAAATAAACAACTTTGACTTGACTTTGACTTTGACTTGAACCTGAGTGGACAATGTTCAAAACCTCCATTGCTGAAGCTAGGGTGGGGAGCTGTGGGCTTAGGGTCTTGGGTGCCTCAAGGGGCTGTAACACATGAACACCGTGGAGGACACCGGTGGTCAGGGAAGCCGTCCGACTGAAGAAGGCGTCTTTCTGGGATATGTTATCCCTGGGGACTCCAGAGGCAGTTGCAGGGTACCGTAGGGACTGAAGGGCTGCAGCCTCTGCCGTGAAAGAGGCAAAGCAGCGGGTGTGGGAAAAGTTTGGAGAAGACATGGAGAAGGACTTTCGGTCAGCACCAAAGTGGTTTTGGAAAACCGTCCGCCAACTCAGAGGGGGGAAGCATGGAACCATCCAAGCTGTATACAGTAAGGATGGGACTCTGTTGACCTCAACTGAGGAGGTAATAGGGCAGTGGAAGGAGCACTCTGAGGAACTCCTGAATCCAACTAATATACCCTCTATATGAAACAATTATAAAATTACAGAACATATTTGAGTGTTCTTTTTGCAAATGTGTCTTTATTTGCATTTACATTGGCTACAATCTTGTTTTATTTTATTTGTATTTCACCAGGCTGTTGATTGTGATAATGGCTTTGTGAAATGTTCATATTATTAATGAGAGGCACTATTTCGATTTCATTTAGCTACACAACGGTCTGCAGTTTCAGACAGTTTCAGGTGTATATCCATCTGCCGGCGGTGTCGCCATTTCTTATTTCACCCCTGTTTTTGTGCGTACACATAGGTCAGAGTTGCCGTGAAGAACCGCACATTTTCCCATCAAGTTTGCTTTTTATAAATCCTAATTATTGCGTAGAGAGCAGCGTACGCCTTCTTTTGTGCGTACGCCACGTTTATAAATGAGGCCCCAGGACGACTGATCCGTGTAAATAATGAATCGGGCCATGTATGGTGAGTTTTTGAGTGAAAACCTCCTTCCATCAGAAAGGGCATTGAAGATAAAATGTGTCTGGGTCTTTCAGCATGACAATGATCCCAAACACACCGGGCAACGAAGGAGTGGTTTCGTAAGAAGCATTTCAAGGTCCTGGAGTGGCCTAGCCAGTCACCACATCTCAACCCCATAGAAAATCTTTAGAGGGAGTTGAAAGTCTGTGTTGCCCAGTGAAAGCCCCAAAACATCACTGCTCTAGAGAAGATCTGCATGGAGGAACTGGCCAAAATACCAGCAACAGTGTGTGAAAACCTTGTGAAGACTTACAGAAAACATTTGACCTCTGTCATTACCAACAAACGGTATATAACAAAATAATTAACTTTTGTTATTGACCAAATATTTATTTTCCACAATCATTTACCAATAAATTCATTAAAAATCCTACAATGTGATTTTCTGGAATTATTTTTCTCATTTTGTCCCTCATATTTGAATTGTACCTATTATAAAAATTACAGGCCTCTCTCATCTTTTTAAGTGGGAGAACTTGAACAACTGGTGGCTGACTAAATACTTTTTTGCCCCACTGTAAATTTTCTGACAAACCAAAGGTTCTTGTATGCCCTTCCTGACACAATCTATTATACCAATGATGTCAGAGTTGACACATCTGTGAATGATCTAACTGAAGAATTACACCTAACCCTGCACTGTAAAAAATGCTTTGACTCAATTAAGGTGTGGAAATTTTAGGAAAGTTGCGCCAACTTTAGGAGTTAAGTTCACTCCTATGTGGACTTAACTCCTAAAGTTGGCGCAACTTTCCTAAAGTTGCCGCAACTTAACTGAGTCAAAGCATTTTTTACAGTGTGTGTAACACCCTGGATGCAGTTGCACCGCTAAGAACTAAACATATCCGAAACAAGAACCTTGCTCCCTGGTATATAGAAAGACCAGAAAATATAAGAAATAGTGGTCGCCCAGCAATTCAGTGCATTCCTGAAGACTAATAATACTTACAAAAAGCTTTATTCTTGGTTTAGACCCTATCATAATACATAGAATGCACTTGTGAAGGTGATAAATGACCTCCAAGGTTTATCCGACTAGAGCTGTGCTTCTGTTCTTGTGCTTCTGGACTTTAGTGCTGCCTTTGATACCAATGACCACAACATTCTTCTAGATAGATTGAAAACCTATATCAGGCTAGGTGGACATGTTCTGGCATGGTTCAGATCCGATTATCGAAAAGATATTAGTTTGTATCTGTGGATGGTCTGTCCTCCAAAAAAATCAAAGTTATGCTTTGGTGTTCCTTTAAGGTTCTGTTTTGGGACCACTACTGTTCTCGCAATACATGTTGCCTCGTAGTGATGTCATCTGGAAACACAATGTCAACTTTCACTGCTATGCTGATGACACACAGCTGTACATTTCAGTGAAAATAGGAAAAGAAAATGCAAACCCTGGAAGCCTGAGTTTTTAATATAAAGAATTGGATGACAGAAAATGATTTACTTCGAAACTCTGAAAAAAAAGTAATGCTCATTTTAGATCCCAAGAAACAAAGACAGCTGCTATCAAATCTGGCAATGAACATAAATGGTTGTACAGTTATATCAGAAAAAACTGTAAAAGACCTTGGTGTTACACAGGACCCAGATCTCTCTTTTGACAAACATGTAAAACATATCTTAAAAGCAGTTTTTTTAATCTCCGGAACATTGCAAAAATCTACTATCAAATGAAAAATCTGAACATATTACCCCAATTCTAGCCTCTCTACACTTGCTGTGGCCAAGGCGGCTGTTATATTGACCAGCCGTTGGGGTAATCCCCTGATTTTCCCGATGACCAGTCTGACCCTGAGATGTCAAGACTCTTTTAACACACTGCTCGTTCAACACGGAAGCCTTAAATCAGTACGTTTATGGGAAAATTACATATTCACCAACTATACCGCCGTGAATTCACATGCACCCGACCTGAACAAGAAGCCACAAAAGAATGTAATGCTGTCTGTCCCAAAACAATTGCAGTCATCTTGTCCTGACGAGACTTCCATGATAATCAAAATGCTAAGGTGGGTTTATGGAGGACCAAGTCTGCCAAAATTATTTCTGCCAAAACCAAACAATGGGCAGAAGTTGACCCCTTAAGACACAGCCACTCCTCATTTGCATAATGAGGCAGAAATGCATACAGAAATGTAAAAAGAACAGGCAGAAATAAATAACTTTGAAGAAATAAATAGGGTAAAAAAATACAAAGAAATAATAAAACAGACAAACATATTATAATATGCACATAAATACATACATGTAAAAAATAAGTAATTAATATATAAAGTTGAAGATTATAACAGACAATAAATAAATAAGGTAATTATTACAAAGGTGAATAAATAAAGAGGCTAATGAAAAGAGATATATACACTTATGTCTCATTGTATAATTTAATTACTGCCTAAATGTATTTATTTACTGTATTTTTTGTGTATTTAATTGTATGCTTATTTATTTTTTGAGCATTTATTTATTTATTTATTATTTTGGCAGACTTGGTCCTCTATATGAGTTATGCCTAAAAAACATATAGACATTATTTAAAAAATATCAACAAACTCCTATGGGACAGAATTATATTGGAATCACAAATAACTAATATCTCCTTTTGCCTCCAGGTTTTATGGAGATTATTTTTCTCCATATTAACTTGCTTGGGATGCTTTTTGGGCGACCAACTGCAGGATGTCACAAGGCTGATTTAATCAGGCCTGTGTATGTAAATATCTTTAGATTTGTTTCCCAAGGCCCACATAATCATTTTGAAATTTTCTAAATATTTGTGTGACTTATCTATCCCAAATCCGGGGCAGTGCTATGCCAATTTGCGCTGCCTCATGCTGGAGGTTTTGGGCAAAGTCGGAGAAGCTATGCTCAATCCACTGATGCTCAATCCACTGATTATCATGACATAGCTTGTCTTGCAAAGCAGTAACAGCCCACTATGCCAAGCAGAAAATATTTTACTGCACATTTTAGAAAGGCCTTTTTTTGTGGGCATCCGAAGGCACACCTGTGCAATAATTATACTGTCTAATAAGCATCTTGATTTGCCACACCTGTGAGGTGGATGGATTATCTCGGAAAAGGAGAAGTGCTCGATAAACACAGGTTTAAACAGATTTGTGAAAAATATTTGAAAGAAATAGGCCTTTTGTGTACATGGAAAAAGTCTTAGATCTTTGAGTTCAGCTCATGATAAATGGGGGCAAAATCAAAAGTGTTGCATTTATATTTTTGTTCAGTGTAATTAATACATTTCAGGTCCTCTTATTTGGTATGGTCTAAGGCTTATTTTGCGGCACTAAGTTGACCACCACAATGTACATAGGTTTAAGCCTTGACTCGGCCAGCATCACCTTAGGATAAGGTTGGCATTGTGAGCAGGGATTTCCTGGTCTCATTGTGCTCTGTTGACTCTGCCCGCCGGCTCAGGGAGCCTGCGAATCTGAGGTTAACAGGCCAGTGAGCATGCCCGAGCTTGCCCTTACAAACCCTAACAACCCCAGGGCCTCTGTGGTGTGATAATAGCCTGATTCCATTTCTGTTTATTCAGTCTTGCAAACTCTAATGATCAGTAGGACAACAGGTCTGCAACCAGGCTAGTGTATGTGTGTGTGTTTAACCATGCGACCTGCGGTTTTATAGAGTGGCATGAAATCCCTACTCTTGTGGTACATGGTGACAATGGGTGTAATACCTACGGTCGCTGTTGTTTTTTTCTCCCTGCATTAGTTTGTTTACAATTTCCTTCTGGATAGAATCTGGAAGTGTTTCACCGGCTCAGTTCGCTGGGAACTATCAGAACAATTTCTATTTAAACTATTTTGATATTAACTCTGTGGAGACTTGGCCTGTGCCTGAGAACGCTGCTCCTCGGGGCCCAGGGATTGGCTGAGCTGCTAGATGAATAAACAGACAGAAAAACAGGATGAGAACATTGGATTTCTGGGACAGGCTCACTTCTCCAGTCCACACGCCTGCAGCTACAGGCTACGTCATACCACTCTGAGATCAGGACATCACAAGGTACATTCTCGCTTTTCACAGTACTTACTAGGGCTGGACAGAACCAGGGATCTGGTGAATGACACCACACTGTTCCTTGCTGTCTTGGCTTTATTGTGTTAGTTTTCATATTGTTAGTCTGTTATAGAAAATTAATTAAGGTGGTTGTGCAACTAGACATGCTGGTGAGGTTCAGCTGGGCTCTCTTCAGAATGTGTGAAAAGTGTACAAGTCACACTTGCTTCCTATTTTCCACACCCCCTCCTCCTCAGATCAAATCTGTGTCAGGAAAGAGGCAGTTAGCCAGGTAATCCAGGACTGCGTTGTCTCAACAGAGTTTCTGTTTCGTGGCTTTGTGTTTGTGAAAGTGCTGCTACTGCCGTGGGGATATGGTTTGTAGCAGGCCCTTCGTCAAGGATCGAGGGTCATGGAATTAGGGGGAAGGCTCTTTGACCTCTGTTAATTAGGGGGTGATTTGAGTCTCATTCTGCCACACGCTTGGGGGGTGCAGGCAAGCAACACAGTAACACCTCCCCTTAACCTCTCTATATCCATTCCACTCATTTACCCCTGTAACCAAACGATAACTCCCAAATATCATCCTATTCCCTATGTAGTGCACTAACTTTGGTAAGTATTCTATGGGACAGGGTTTTTTAAAATAGAACACCATTTGATACCGTACCAAGTCCTGGTGACCTATTAGTCAAATGTGTTTATTCTGTGAAGTTGCTATTATCCCTCTACTATGAACCTCTGCTCTGCAAGCTAATGGCTCCACACATTTCCTTCTCCTGTAAGTTGTAGTAAAAAAATAATAATTGATCACATATGAGTGCACTGGCGCACATTTCCTTCTCCTCCTGCATTTTAGAGGGTGATATCACACTGCGGTCAGAGTGGTCTTGTGATACCGTGATTGCTTCCGGAATCGGAAGACGGAGGTAGATTCCTTCAGATTCCACACACACACACACACACACACACACACACACACACACACACACACACACACACACACACACACACACACACACACACACACACACACACACACACACACACACACACACACACACACACACACACACACACACACACACACACACACACACACACACACACACACA
>JACXGM010005522.1:0-11235 GCA_016801145.1 Umbra pygmaea | reverse complement strand
CTCTCAAACTACCTCTGGACATGAGCCACCTGGATAATAGCATTCTACAGTCCTGTGGTTTGTAGTCATTTATATTACACAACCAGGAAATTGGACTGCATCAGACATGGCAAGATCACATTTTTTCTCTATAGAATCTCAATAAGACTGCACATTGTTGGCAATACCAAGTGATTTCAATGGTGAGAACGTTTTAAATGTTGTACTAATAATGCTAAACAGAAATAGTCTTTCTGTCTTTTACCTAGTCCTAAAACCGTTGGTATTTTAGCAGTATAGATATACAGAGCTTTATTTTTTGACTGATAACAAACATCAATATGGGGTGTCCAGGGCCACCCTGATACAATCGCTGTCCCCCCCTACTGGCACCCTTTTTTTACCTATGTCCCTTTTACAGCTGAGCCCCTCATTACCACAATAATAACATTTACAATATTTTTTTTAAACAATCACAACTAACAATAAAATATTTAAACTGTCTGCAAGACACCAAATAAAGCTATATAGTTTTTTAAGGAAAAGGACAACTAGCCCAGATACATACAGTGAGGAGAACAAGTATCTGATACACTGCCGATTTTGCAGGATTTCTTACTTACAAAGCATGTAGAGGTCTGTCATTCCGTGTCATCACAGAATCTAAAACAAAAATACAGAATATCACATCGTATGATTTTTTTATAATTAATTTGCATTTTATTGCATGACACCTATCAACCAGTAAGAATTCCAGCTCTCACAGACCTGTTAGTTTTTCTTTAAGAAGCCCTCATGTTCTCCACTCATTACCTGTATTAACTGCACCTGTTTGAACTCATTACCTGTATAAAAGACACCTGTCCACACACTCAATCAAACAGACTAGTCGTGGCTGGGTCTTCCAGCATGACAACGACCCAAAACACAAAGTCCAGGCAACTAAGGAGTGGCTCCGTAAGAAAGATCTCAAGGTCCTGGAGTGGCCTATCCAGTCTCCAGACCTGAACCCAATAGAAAATCTTTGGAGGAAGCTGAAAGTCTGCATTGCCCAGCAACAGCCCCTAAACCTGGAGGATCTGGAGAAGGTCTGTATGGAGGAGTGGGCCAAAACCCTGCTGCAGTGTGTGCAAACCTGGTCAAGAACTACAGGAAACAAATTATCTCTGTAATTGCAAACAAAGGTTTCTGTACCAAATATTGAGTTCTGCTTTTCTGATGTATCGAATACTTATGTTATGCAATAAAATGCAAATTCATTATTTAAAAATCATACAATGTGATTTTGTAGATTTTAGTTTTGGATTCCGTCTCTCACAGTTAAAGTGTACCTATGATAAAAATTGCAGACCTCTACATACCTTGTAAGTAGGAAAACCTGCAAAATCGGCAGTGTATCAAATATTGATCTCCCCACTGTAACACATTAAAACAGGATTGTTGAACACAAAATGTTAACTTAACCGGTATTAGTCAATGCATATTAATTAATTAGTAACATTATCTGTAAAATAAGTATATATAAGTATTTTATAAAATTTTACAATTCCTTAATTCGCATATTGACAATTTTCAACTAGCCTTTTTACTACAAAAGCACAATAGAATTCCTGACATTCAGTTATGGCTTTTAATTTCAATGTGACACCCCAATATTTTTAGTGGCCCTGTGAAAACTCTCTGGGGGTGCAACTGCATGCCAGGGATGAAAAAAATAACTTCCTTTCAGAAAGGACTGGTTTTCAAAATAATTTTGAGCCTGAACAGATTGCAAATTGCAATTAAACTGCATAATTATCATATTCCATATCAACAGAATAATTAACTTCTATGCATTCAAGTTAAAAGTTGCTTGTCTGGGGAATTTTCCATAAATATACATTTTTGGGGTGGGTAAAATATTTAAGAGTGCTACAGGAATTCACATGAATTCCCTCCAGGAAAAGGATGAGCTATTATAAAGCTATTATATAGATATAGATTAAAAGTTGATGAAGCGATAAACAATATTTCTTTGATGAAAAATGTATATAGATGATAAGCTTTTCAGATAAATGTTTGTTAAAGTTAATGCAGCTCAGGGGTCCGCATGGCGCTAAGTCACTGCATTGCAGGACAGTCTGCGTCATGATAGTCAGTGGTTCGAGCCTGACCAAGGGTTCTCTGACTTTCCCCGGACCTCCTGGATGAGGAAGTGCAAATTGTCATAGCCCGGGATTTGGTTTAGATAAGTCAGATTATCTATCCTTCCCCATCGCTCTCCAGCAACTTCTTATGTCCAGACCTAGCACATGTACAGTAAATTCAATCGTGGAAGTATAGTTGGTGAACGTAATCATCCCATGAATGATCTTACTAAAGGCTTCTGTGTTGGGTGAGCAGTGTGAAAAGAATCGGCGGCT
The DNA here is from genome assembly GCA_016801145.1 of Umbra pygmaea. Lineage (NCBI taxonomy): Eukaryota > Metazoa > Chordata > Actinopteri > Esociformes > Umbridae > Umbra > Umbra pygmaea. The sequence goes on along the minus strand of JACXGM010005522.1, from coordinate 8,854 downwards.
GGATGACATGTGGTTGGATGAACCATGTGCGTGCCCCTCATCATCCCACAGATCTGTCCAACGAGTTGTGGAGCTGCTGACAAGGCAGGATTAGTGGGAATTGGGAAGGGAGGAAAATGGGAGAAAAAAAAAGTTAAGGCAGCTCTGTCCATTTTCACAAATTTACAACATAACATAGCTTGCTTGAAACTCCAAATAGCAGGCGCAACATGAACAGCTTATCACATGCTCCCAAGCAGTCATGTGTGTTGGATGGATAAGACATTTTGTCATAGCGAAAGGAACCAGCCATATGACAGGTGAATTTTATGTACTTTTTTAAACCTGTCTTAGATTGAATAGCATTTCACAAAAACTGCAGTTGCATAAACAAAACAATTGACAAGGTGCACATTTGCGTTTCGTTGAGCCAGTCTGTGCCATCCAGGTTAACAACACAGACAAAGAAAGTTAGTTGAATGAGCATGCTGCTTGGTCTGCACTGATAGATGAGGGGTTTGTAAAAAATGTTGAGGACAAAAATTGGATCATTACCAATTTAAGGAATTTTATACAAATATCATTATATAACATTAATATCCATGATCAGATAAAGTTAAAATAAGTACTGTAACCAAGTCACTCACACAGCACGGAACGCTAAGCGCTGTTAGTTGAGTCTGCGTTTATGATTGGAATCTGATAAGCTGCATTTGAAGCTCACACACAAACGGTTGGTTCTACATACGATACTCAATATGGTGGCATAAATTGGGTGTTAGTAAATCAATATGTTGCACCTCTTAAATGGGAAACAGTCTACTGTTAGAAACATAGCCAATTAAAAGTAGTGGTGGAATATCCAGTACCACAATGTTTAGCACAATTTGGTTATCATCTCAAAATCAATTTTCTCAGACTTATCTTCACAACATGCATAAAATATGTACTTATATTATATAAAAAAATAAGCAAATAATTCAGAAGATTCTAACACTCATTCTTTTATATATTTTTGAATTGGGGGCATAAATAGACTGGTTAATAATCTAAGTGTCTGAAAAACTGCCTATACAACAGCCATTGTGGCTGCTGTGCTGGGCAAAGAAGTACTTATGTTTTATTATGTATAATTATTATTATACAGATAAATACTGTATCTGTGGATTAGCCCTCTCATGCCCGGTTGTATTCGTGTGTAATTAGTGCATAATTCACCCCGAATGTAATTCAACAACAAATGCAATTGTTTTTAATTTAAAACTGCCTCTACTTAAACATTGAAGTTCATTAAAAGATATTTCGGCAAGTACTCAAGCAATATATTACTGGAAATTCCAATCCATAATCAAGATAATTATCGATAATCAAATGATATGAGAAATAAAATGGTAATACAGTTCTTTGCCATATCGCCCAGTCCTGGTTGAGCTGCTCAGCAAGTCGACAGAACATCATCAACTTCAATGGTAGATTTTAAAGAGGAACAATGACAAACTTCTATAATTTGTCTATGTTCCTAAATATTTTGAAGTAATTATCTGACTGTCTCGCTTATCAGGCAGCTCCCTCACACATTAATGCTTATACAGGTGCATCTAAAAAAATATATAAAATGGAAAAGTTATTTTTATTCCGTAATTTAATTCAAAAGGGACACCTTCATATATTCTAGATTCATTATAAATAAAGTGACATATTACTAGCCTTTTTTGTATCAATCTGGATGATTACAGCTCATGGAAATAAAAAATGGAGTGAAAAATATCTGCAAATATTAGTCATTTATAATACAGAAATGTTGTCCTGAGATATTAATCTTTCAAATCTGGTTCAGTACACACAACCACAGCCTCCAAACCCCCACCATTCTTTAGCCCCTCTGGAGGAGGACATCGGGGTCGCTACCCCAGAAGTGGGATTTCTGTGGGGTGATTCCCCCCTTGGGCAAGGGTCTGAGGCCCTCCCTCCTGGATGTAGGTTGGTGGTGTCGGGGTCGTCCTCCGGACGGGAGTGGGAGGGAAGGTCTGCTTGTTTGGGAGCCGGCCTTGGGGGCGGGGGGTAATGTCACATTCTCCCTTATTGGGACCTGACATTCATTGTAGTTGCCGGACTGTATGTATGTTTTATTAGTTTATCACCATTGTGCACTAGTTATAATCTTTTTTCCCTCTTTAGTTCACCTCACATGACTTAGTAACCAATGGAATTCCATCTGTATTCACCCAGCTGCATTCACTTTGTAATCAAATTAGTATTTAGGTTCTTGTTTTAGTTGTTGTTGTCTTGTTTTGTACTTAAAAGAAGAAGAATATTCTCAATGATTTGTGGCAGTTTTCTTCTTCAATGATTAAACCACTGTTTCTTTTTTAATCTGACTGGTTACTCCCGCATCACATATCTAGCCAGTGTTACATTTACACAAAGTAAAGAATGTATATCACTAAATGAAAACAGAGTTTATATGTTTAAAAGGTACTGTAACTGTACTGAAATACTTCGCAATTGTCTCTCCTTCTACCACATCTTGGATAACCGTGACAGGTACTATTTCTAGAATCTGAGCCATAACTACTGTCTTATCTGCTGAGCAGCTTAAAAACTATATTAGAAAATAATTACCGTAATCACTACACCCTTGGTCATTTTCGCTCCCTCAACTTTGGGAAACTTGTGCAAATGGGGAGGTGCATGTGAACGTGAATTTCAAGGGCAAGGGTGGAGTGTGGAGGGATCATTTGGGATTGAGCAGGAATGTCTTCATGGAAATTCCTGTTTAAACCGCAAAATATACACTGCATGGTGTTGAAAATAATTGTCCAATCTTTGCCTTTTTTGAGTTTTTAAATATAAAGAAATACATGTTTGGAATCTGAAAGACAATGTTTTTCTGTTTTTTTGTTTTTTTTGTGTTCCTTTAATATAACTAACCCTGTGGTGTCTGGTAAATTTATTTTTTAAGGGCCAGTCTGGAGTCACTGCATACATTTATTTTTTTACCTATACATTCAGATTTATAACAATCAATTTAACTTAAATAAATGTCTCATGAGCTTAGTTTATATAAACTAACTAACTGTTATACCCCTATGTTTGTAAACAAGTTAAATCTGAAACAAAAAACTCCACTGCTTCAAACTGTAATCTTTATATCATGGATGATCAACCCTTGCATCTCTAGCTCTGTCTGACTTTTAGAATAGTTCCATTTCTCCAGCCCCATCTCTCAACCTTTTACAGAAACAGTGTTGGGGACTAGCTTTGTAATGGTTTCAAAGGCTGATTCCTGCATTAAAGCACTTAAAATGAACTTTTAGCTGCATTTTATCTGATAAGTGTGCATATATTCTATACACAGGTTTGAGGAAGCATAATTACTGTACTAAAAGGTCAGTACCCCCTGTAAATAGTCATTTTTTTATCAGGCCCAGTAAGTATAAAGTTGAACCCCGTTTAGTGCGTCTGGATTTTTTACTCTTAGTGCCACTTGGGAGAAATTTAGCTACATGTCAAATGAAACCACACAGCACAGGTTTGCTGTGACCCTGCTCAGCTCATATAGCCTGACATTGAGAGGGAACCCAAGCATCTACTGACTGTTAACCCAAATCTAACTGCTCCCCTTTTTTCTTCTTCCTCATTTTGACAAATTTGCCTTTCCAGGAAGTGACTGAGGTCAGCGCTGCATCGGCATCTGTTGCTACTTATGTCTCAAAGTAAAAACTCAGTTGAAGGAAGGACTAGGTTGCTTAGCTTTGTGTGGGTTGCCCAGGCAACTGAGCCCAGTAATCAAATCTGAATGGCATCGTCTTCAATACTCATCATGTCACATGTCCTATGTGTAGTTGTAGCCCTCAAACTTTGGAACCACACAATGTTGGAATGTTCAGATGAACTGTAAAGGAGTTACCTGAGTAACACGGGCAAAACTTTGTTAATTACCAACTGGCAAGGCCAGTTTCAACAACCAATTGATCACATCGATGTTTACACTGTCACTGTCACTGTCACTACCTTTTTAGACTATGCAAAAGCTGACTGTATTCATGACTAAACATGGCATTTCCTGCTTTCACCAATTTCTAATGAACATCTACAAACCTTCAACATTGAAAAGAAAATTATTTTGGTCTATGAACTATGGGAATTCACAAATACCTTAAGTACCCTACATTAAAAGACAGATATGGTGGGGTACTTTCTGGAAATGTTTTCTCTGGCTCAAACAACAGGATCTGCTGTTCACAGCCAAGTACCAAAGCCAGACTCAGGTGAATGTCTCTTGGGCAAAGAGACCTTACCATTAGGGGGTATTGTTTGTAGAATTTTAAGGAAAATAATGGATTTTATCCATTTTGGAATATGGGTGTAACATAACACAATGTGGAAAAAGTGAAGCGTTGTGAATACTTTCCGGATGCACTGTACATTGCTAAAAACAATTAACACTCAAATTACAAAGGGGGGTTCGGTAAACTAAATACATTAAAGAAGAAAATCTTTACTGTCCATTGAGTCATTTGTTAAGAACAAAATTATGTAACAACTGAAATGGAAACCGAAATCACCAACCGATGAGTTAATGTACTTCTATGAATGGTGGTTAGGGAGTCAAACTAATAGTCGGATGTTTGCCATTTGATTCATTGTCCTTGAGCAAGGCACTTTACCCTAAGTTGCTCCAGTCGATCTGGATAAGAGTTTCAGCTAATGACTACATTATAAATTTTGTGACTTGTATTTGATGCACCAGGCAGGAAAGAACACTCCTGGGCTAAGGTAGCAGCTATAAAATAATCAATGGAATGGGCCAATGCGGTCTGGGTGAGGGGAAGCCCAGGAGGGACACATGATCATGCAATGCTCCTGTACACAAGGGGGAAACCTAGAGGAGACAGAAGCTACCCCAGCTGTGCTCGCAGGTAGGGGTAACTGCTCAAGGTCCTTCGTCTACACATCTACAATCCATTCTGGTAGTGTTGATTGATTACCCTACTGGTTTTGCCCTCGATACATTAGTGGATTCAGGAGTGGCAGGGAATGTTATAGATGAGCAGTTGCCTACAGTCCTGACTTGCTCCCGGCACCACACTACCCAGAAGCCACATCTACCCATTGTCCTATGTTAAGACATAGGCCATTGAGGTATACATTCATGAGGCCTTGGCACAGTGCTTCAGCAGGGCCACTACCTCACTCGCTTCAGTCAGCTTTTTCATCCAGCTTCTTCTTTGTCTAAAGGATGGGAGTCTCCATCCCTTCATAGACTGCTCCTTGAACACAGCTCCTTGAACAAGTTTATGGTAAAGTACAGGTACAGATTAACCATTATACACACCACAGTGGAGTCATTACACAATGCAAAGTATTTCAGAAAGATGGATTTCTGCAGTGCCTACAATCTGGTGCGCATCTGTGAGTGGGATGATTGGAAGAACGCCTTTAGATCTTTATGTTTACTAGGGGTGCAACGGATCAAAAAACTCAAGGTTCGGATCGTTTCTTGGATCAGAGTCACGGATCGGATCATTTTTCAGAAGAAAAAAGAAAAGACAAATAAACATAAGCTGTCTTTTTGTTTATTAACAATATGGCGAACAATACGAGAGAGAAATGTGATTATTATTGACTGTTGTATAGGTACATTAAATCACGTTAAGCCTTTTCCTTACAATATACTTTAATGAAACAGAAAGGCTTTACGTCAGATAACGCCCATAATAGTTGGAATTTGGGTTAGTTGTTTTTATAATTTTCAGTGATTATGATGAGCAATATGAGAGAGAAATGTGGTTAATATTGATTGTTGTTTAGGTACATTAAATCACGTTTAGCCTTTTCCTCGCCATAAGAGCCAATGAAGAAGAAAACTTTAACGTGACATTACTTCAATAATCGTTGGATTTTGGTTTAGTTATTTTGACAGGCTTAAGTGTTCATGACAAGATATGGCCATGAGGAATTTAGTGATGATCAGAGGTGCGTAGAGTAGCCAAAATATTTACTCAAGTAAAAGTAAAAAGTGGCAAACGTAAAAGTAACTTGATTAAGAGTAAGAAAGTATTCGATGAAAAAACTACTCAAGTAGTTAGTTACTAGTTACTTTCGATCTGATTGATGAGAAGCAAAAACCCTGAATTTCAGACTACTTGGAGAGCTTTCACATTACTCTCCTTGAAAGTTTCATTGTTCTGCTTACAATCTTTGCTTTCAGGTCATTTGAGAGTTGTTTTGAGGCCCCCATGTTGCCACTCTTCAGAGAGTTGAAGAGAACAATTGGCAATTAGCCACCTTAAATGATTGGATGCACCCAAATTTATGCACCTGTCTACTTTCGTTTTGATGCATATTGCACATTTTTTGTTAATCCAATGAACCTCATTTCACTACCAAAACATGTCTGTGATTTAGATGAAAATGAAATGGCTGATCCAAACACCAAATTATTTACAAATGAAAATCATGGAAATTGTCAGGGGTGCCTAAAATCTTGCATACGATGGTATATATATGTATATATATATAAAGAGTTCATTTGCAAAAAATAAACATTTTTATCAAGATCCTATGTTTAGGTTCAGTAAAAGAACTTCTATAGCATTAATGAATGGTGTGCTAGACTAACCAGAGCTCTTCCTTTTAAAACATACTTTGTTCCTATATTTTTAAGTATATGCATTCTTTAGGTACGAATAAAATAGAACCTGTTTTTGTTTGTATGTATTCTCTACACTTTAGTTAGGTGTCTGTCCGAATTTGTGTATAAATACAAGACGTCACATTAGGCAATTCAATTTGTTTAGGTTTTCTGAAAAAAGGATATGAAAACGTACGTTTGTTTGTGAACGTGTGTTTCACAAGATTTGTCATTGCTTGCACGAGAGCGCATAGGAGAAAAAACACTCAGACAGTGTGTGAAATAATATTACAATAAGGGAAAAGTGCCCAAAGTTACTAAATTATTGTTAATAGTGTTCAAATATAGGCATCATTGTGACACTTACCGCTACATGTTTTTTCATGTTGGAGCTGGAATTCTTGTATGTTGAGATGTCAGTTTGTTTTTTGTGCACACAGCATGCATCATGATCAGGCCCGTCACGACAAAGCAAGCAAACCAAGCAATTGCTTGGGGCCCCGAGTTGGCCTGGGACGCAAGTCGGTTCAACCGGACGGTAGTTAGTTGGTGTACCGAGTTAATAGATTCGGTCACCGGTTCGCGTGCCAACGGTGGGAGGGGACACCCGTTTGATTACATTAGACTCATGCAGTACCCTCGGTTACGGTCTCGTTCAGTAGCCTCTCTTGTGACAGCGTCTACCATGCAGCCTGCAACATTAAATTAACATAACTACCAAGATAACATGATGTGTATTTGTAGCTATGTGATGTAGCCTACCTCCCCATTGATAATGTGGGTGTCTTGTTTCTCTGCAAGTTTGAGTTACTAACCAAATTTTTCATTCTAGTGCATAAATGATTGTGTTCATGGCAATTCCGCTTGATTACATTAGACTAGAGCGTTTGCACGGTTACTTTCGGTCTCGTTCAGTAGCCTGGTCCACGGTCTTAGCAATTCCGCTTGATTACATTAGACTTGAGCGGTCACACGGTTCCTTTCGGTCTCGTACAGTAGCCTGGTTCGCGGTCTCGCCAATTCAACTTGATTTAAGTAGACTCGAGCGGTTGCACGGTTACTTTCGGTCTTGTACAGTAGCCTGGTCCACGGTCTTGGCAATTCCGCTTGATTACATTAGACTTGAGCGGTTACACGGTTACTTTCGGTCTCGTTCAGTAGCCTGGTTCGCGGTCTCGGCAATTCAACTTGATTACAGTAGACTCGAGCTGTTGTACGGTTACTTTCAATCTCGTTCAGGACCCTGGTGTGGAGGTGCGCGGTCTTCTCGTGACAGTCTACATTCTAAAAATTACTGATCACACTTTGCTGAATACTTGCATCAACTAAACACATTAAGGTAGCCGATAATGTACACAGTTTATCAATACTTGGTGATGTTATGTTCATTATTTATACGCTCATGATGGAAATATTCCCTCGCCTAGCCTAATGGGAGTCGTGAATTGGTGAACCGTAGCCTACCTAACGTGCCGTTAATTCTCATTCGGCAAAAAACAGGAGTGAGTCGGTTCTTTCACGTCTGGCACTCGATTCTCCCGGTTCAGTAACACGAGTCAGGTTAATTAACCAACTCTTTGGTCAGTTCGTCAACACTAGTCGGCAGTCATCAGGAATCGAAATTATGATTCAGGAAGCCAGAAAAGGAAAAAGAGAAAGGAAGAGGAGGATAAGATTAAAACAAGATAGTGGTAAGTGATAAACACTGGATAAAATAGCTCTAATTGTCTTGGTGTAATTTTGCAGCCGGTAGGCTAGCAAAAATATGTTTATGTTAGCTAACGTTACCTGTAACCTGCCTGAGGGCAAATGCTGCTTGTAACGAGCAGTTAGTGCAACTTTATTTTTGAACGGATGGTTACATACTACTGTAATATGTTATTAAGGGGATAAGGAAGATGCAGATCTGTTCCTGAGTCACTGTTTATCGTATTCAATGACATGACACTTTAGCTTTTTAATAAGTTTTGATGAAATTGGCATAACGTTAGCATGTTATACTAACTATTCCACCATGATAATCTATTTACCAAATGGGGGTTAGGAAAACCACACAATGAATTCTGTGCATCAAACATTAGCTTGGGATGTTTTTAAGCATTAGTTAACCTTAACAAAGTGTTAGGAATATCTGGTCCGTCTATCTATGTAATGTTTATAGATGTTTTAAAAATGGTTTCTTAAAGGAAAGAAGGAAATCCAAGGCACTCTTCTTAGAATTATAAAAAGCCTTTAATA
>JACXGM010005521.1:0-34970 GCA_016801145.1 Umbra pygmaea | reverse complement strand
TTGGATCCAGTATCCTATCTTAATATATAGCTTTGTAGGGTTCTTTCAAAAAGGATGTAGAAAAATAAAAACAGAAAATAATTATGCATTTTCTTTATTTCATCCTGTGCCATATTCACTGTGTATATTTGTTTGAAATGAATTTTACATATCCAAAAATGTCAAGGTCTTTTCTTTAAAAAAACATCAACCATATGTTGGTACTTGCCTCAGGTCCAGTGTAACAAGAGTTTAACTTTGGGTATGTTTTTTTAGGCAGAATTTGACAATTAGGGGGCGAGGCTTAAGAGGTTAAGATAGGATGCCAAAATCATCAGTATTAAAACAATAAATGACCTGAAATATTTCAGTTGGTGTGCAATGAATCTAAAATATATGAAAGTTTAATTTTTATCATTACATTATGGAAAATAATGAACTTTATCACAATATGCTAATTTCTTGAAGGACCTGTGTGTGTGTGTGTGTGTGTGTGTGTATGTATATATGTATATATGTATATGTGTGTGTATATGTATATATGTATATGTGTGTGTATATGTATATATGTATATGTGTGTGTATATGTATATATGTATATGTGTGTGTATATGTATATATGTATATGTGTGTGTATATGTATATATGTATATGTGTGTGTATATGTATATATGTATATGTGTGTGTATATGTATATATGTATATGTGTGTGTATATGTATATGTGTGTGTATATTTATATATGTATATATGTACGTCTGCCCGTCTCGTCTGTACACTGCTTTACACATTAAACGAAAAACACAGAACCAAATGATGAGTAAACCTACGATGCTTTATGAAAACAATTTCATAAAGCATCTAGCAAAATATTTTCTAACTTTATCCCATTTCCCTTTCACTGTTTAGGTTAGGTCACTACTTTAGGCTGCATTACCTAAAGTAGTGACTAACTACTTTAGGCTGAGTTATCTACATTTGTCCAAAGGTAACAATTTCATATAACATTATGCAACATTTTTTTTAATAAATTTATCCCATATTTCTTTCACTGTTCAGGTTAGGTCGCTACATTATGCTGCGGCGAACAGTTCATGTAGCGCATTTGAATGAACTGATCTTTGATTTAATTTCACCTAATTGCGCAAGGACAAGGCTTAAAGTTAACATTTATCTGCAAAATCATGGGTTTTATAGCAGTTTACTGTAGTAATTTGTGCATATCTGCCCATCTTGTCTGTACACTTTGCCTTAAACATTACACAAAACAAACCAGAACCAAATGATGAGTTACCTACATTTGTCCAAAGGAAACATTTAGCAATGTTTTTTCTGTAACTTTATCCCATTTCCCTTTCACTGTTCAGGTCAGGTCACTAATTTAGGCTGCTGCTGACAGTATACATTATAGATAGTTGTTCTTGAAAATGTTTTGTAGTATTTTTTTTTTTACTGAATTAGCAACAAACCAATTCTAACACCGCACACTCCAAACAGGAAATAAAGTTTGCCAGATACACAGGCACATGATTCAGCGTACTGCAGTAACCCCAACGAGGGGCATTTTATCAGAATATATAAATGATCATCTACTTAGAAATATAGTTAATATTGGTAAGAATCAAAAACCACAATTAAATCTGCTAAATAAAAGTATATTACATAAATTAATAAGCCTATATGATTATAATACAAATGTTTTATATGTTCTATAATGTCTTAAACGTTTGGATAGTCATTATGGAAAGCGGACCCCAAAGTATAACATTGGCGAGGCACGTCAGAAAATATTGAGGTGTGAGCTACAAGGTCTGTGGTGCATCCCCATTGTAAATACCCCATTAACATTGATTGAGTAAAAGGGCAAAAACTGGTCTACATTGACGACAGCGCCTCCTAATGACGAATTTGGTACTGGGCTTCAGAGCGGCATGCCAAACAAGCACCACAAGTTTCATATTGATGGCAATTACTACGGAAAATATATTGTAATCACAATTATCCCAGTTAAATGTATTGAGTTATTGGCCAAAACACATAAACATTGTATAAAGCGCCCCCTAATGGCTGATATTCACCAAATTTGGTACAGAACATCACAGTGGGACATCTCAAGATTTTTGATGATAGCATTTAATTTGGTAGCGATATGCTAAAGTTCATATTTCATAGCTACAAAAAATTGTTTGTCAATTGCGCATAGTTTAACGTAGCAAAATTATTTTGTTAACTTTTGGTTCGGTCTGTCTGGAGATGCTAGGTACCAACTTTCATGCTGATCGGTTGCACGGTCTAGGAGGAGTTCAAAAAAGTTGGGGGATATTATAAAAAATCTTATCAGAAATGGGTGTGTCCTATATCATCAGATTCAGCTCTGTTCAAGGTACACTTGGATATAAGAATTTCTATTGTGCAATGTGTAATATGGGAGTTATAGGTAAAAACACGTTTGACATCAGTATAGCACCACCTAGTGGTCCACATGTGTAATTTTTTGAATGTAAGTTCCAGTAGCCATTGTAGATCTACACTGTAAATTTGAAGTTACTCACATTCGTACAAGGGGTGGATCCAAAACTGGGTCGCATAGACCACGCCCCTTTTGACGAATCAGAACCCCACTGTAGGGGTGGCCTCAAGAGTGGCCCTAGATGGTAGCCTCAAAATTTGGTAAAATTTGATCCGTTGAATGAGCCGTTGATGAGATATAAACTTTTTGTAGTTAATAGTGCCCCCTAGTAGCCAGTTTTCATAAATTTTATTGGGGGGCCCCAGATGGACATGTCAAACAAGAATCTAAAGTTTTGCAATGATAGATTTTTGTTTGACCAGGATATGGCAAGGTTTATGTTTACGTAGCTAGCTACACAAATTTGTTTGTCTGTAATTTACGCAATTTACATCCAATAAAAATTATTTTAATAACTTTTTGTCAGGTTGGTCTGGTAACCATACCTACCAAGTTTTGTGCAGATCAGACACAAAAGTAGGTTCACGATAAAAAAAAAATATCAAGCATAAAAGTACTGGCGAAAATGGTCGTGGTCTATATCAGAAGATTCAGCTGAACTCAGGGAACGCATGGATATGTGTATCTTCTCTGTGCGATGTACGGTTTAGGCTGTAGCATCGGTTTTAGAGGCGGAAGATTAATAATAGTCCTTAGGAAAACAATAGGCTTCGCAAACGATGGTTCCCAGCCCCTTCGGGCTTGGACCCCTAATAATAGTCAGGGATAACTAGTCAGCTTCGAACTTACACACCTAGCTACTTAGAATACCTGTTCTAAATTTCATTAATTTCAGTGGTTGCCTAGAGATTAGTGTTGTTTGGTTGTGAATTGTAAAGAAAATATAAATCATGACCACTAATCAGCTTTTAAAGTAACTAAAGCCAAATGCATATTAGATCATTTTAGCTCTGATATAGCTGACCTCGTTAAGTATGACCAGTTTGGAGATGCTTGTTGTGAGCGATCTAGTAAAAACCACAATGAGCTGAAGCCAATTAGAGAGCAGAAGTCTTATGGAAAGGCAGCAACAACTACAAAACAATATACCTAATATGCTTTTGATAATTAATTTGAAATTACTTTGGCACAACAGCAGATATACAAATATTTGTTTAGAAATTTTGTTTACCTACAACTCTATCAGCAGAACATACAATCTGTGCTGCCTGTCTTCACATACATTGTTTCCTCCATGTTTTTCATTTTTGCCCTCTTTGTATTTTTCCACAAATGACTGCATACACAGTTTGTATAAATCTCCTAGTCATTTTCAGGCAAATTTTTGGCAAATACGCATTAAATAAAAGACACAGTTTGTGTTTTCGTGAGTTTTGGGAACAGACTCATTTTGTCATGGAGCTCTTCAAGGCTGCTCTGTCAATAAGACAACAAATTACAAGACCAAATGTTATGTAATGTGAGCAGTACATGTTTTTTTGTAAATCTGAATGTAATCCAGAGTAAGCTTGACATAAGATTCCAAGTTATGTAAAGACACAGATCAGGGGATTGGTATTTTAGGACTTCAAAGACTTTGAGTGTCCTCTGGAGCTCATGTTCTGCTAGCTGTTAAATATCCTCTGGAGCTCATGTTACGCTAGCTGTTGAATATCCTCTGGAGCTCATGTTACGCTAGCTGTTGAATATCCTCTGGAGATCATGTTATGCTAGCTGTTGAATATCCTCTGGAGATCATGTTATGCTAGCTGTTGAATATCCTCTGGAGCTCATGTTATGCTAGCTGTTGAATATCCTCTGGAGCTCATGTTATGCTAGCTGTTGAATATCCTCTGAAACTCATGTTATGCTAGCTGTTGAATATCCTCTGGAGCTCATGTTATGCTAGCTGTTGAATATCCTCTATAGCTCATGCTATGCTAGCGGTTGAATATATCCTCTGGAGCTCATGTAATGCTAGCTGTTGAATATCCTCTGGAGCACATGCTGTGCTAGCTGTTAAATATCCTCTGGAGCTCATGCTATGCTAGCCTGTGCCATCTATCAATGCTTCCCATGGAACATTCTGAATTGTCTAAAAGGGACCACAGACATTCATGGTACAGACATTCCCTAACAAACTCACAGAAGTAATTACTTACAAAGATGCTTCCAACAAATATTACCTCCAATTAGGGGACAAAAAATGTTTTGGGGAAAGAAAATCTATTTAGTAAGACAATTATTAAATGGAGGACATTCTGACTTTTTATAGGAATTATGCCTTTTGTTCAAAAATACATTTTAAGGAGACTGGTGGTACCGACTGTCAACTTTATTTTTCTTTGGAGAAGTAAAATTGACAATTGAACGATATAATTTGGTGGTATGCTTTATCTAATACTACAAAACTAAAATGTGTTTTTGAACAATGTTTTAGATTTGGGGAAGAAAGGAAACATCCTTAAACAATCGTGTCAATTATGAAACAACTAACCACTACATATGCACTAATGCAATCAAGCCCAAAAGCACGTGTCATTAATAGATAACAAAATATTTAGTTGTGGCCTTGCAAATTCTAAAAATCTATGGTTGGTTTCAGACACAAGCGGCTACCAACAAAGGCAAGGAGGTTACAGCCGAGGTGCTTATGAATTTCTACCACGCTTTATCTCCTAATAAATGTCTACGTTTTACTTCAGAGTTTTTGTTTTTTTTCAAGCCACCATCTGTGACCTGCATTCTCCTGTCATACTTTTTCCATTCCTCAACCTTTTGGTTACTAAAAACTTATCTTTCCACCGTTCCCCAACACATTTCATTGTTTTTGCAGTTTTTCAACTTTTGTTCTTCACACACCTAGTTAGCATTAGCCCACGAGTAGTGTGACACACATTTTCCGCTTATTTTTGTCTGGACAATTTTGATGTCCCATGTATTTCCCAGTTTCCTCACTGTAACCTTTTCCAATGCTACTTTTTTTTCTCTCCACCTGTTGTTCTCTTCACAGACGGGAACCGAGGCGGCGGTGGCGGCTACCAAGGACAAAACAGAGGAGGCTACCAGGGTGGAGGCGGCTACCAGGGTGGCGGCGGCTACCAGGGTGGCGGCGGCTACCAGGGTGGCGGCGGCTACCAGGGTGGCGGCGGCTACCAGGGTGGCGGTGGCTACAGAGGGGGCTACAAGGGAGGCTACCAGAACCAGGAAAGGAGGGACTACTGATTCAGAGAAGTTGCCGGAGAAACCCAGCCCATCAGATGAAGGCAGTTGTTCTAAAACAGCCTCACCATTTTGGTTACATTGCTCGACATTTACACCTGTGCTACACCATCCACACTTTCTTCAAAATGTATCAGCTTCCTCGATACATGACAGGCTTAAACTTATTTAATATAACACAGTTTCCTCAAAATTGTGTGGTGTATTACTGGCGTTGCGCTACGCTTTTTGTGGCTGTTTTATTTTAGACTTTTAGCTCAGAGTAATTGTGATAAGATTAATGCATTTGTAGTGTAAGCAGAGTTGGACATGTCAAGTTCTTTAAGTTGTAACCTATGAAATAAACATTGATTTAATTCATGATTTATTCTGTTACACTTACTCGTTGGAATATATAGCTAGCATATTTATACCCTGCACACTATTTAAACTGCTCCTAATTTCCAAATCAAGTCATTACATCAGATCTATTGTTTTAGGTTCTTCTGTGATTGTATTTACCATACATATTTTACTAACAAACCAATACAATTGGGTGATTTTGCAAATAATGCACCAGAAGTAATGTTATGACTTGTTAGGTGTTTCTCATTTCAAAACTTAAACAATCTACTCTAAGTATTTTACCATAGGTTCACTGCAAAATCCTAAATAAGTATAAGCAAATGTTGTCAAGCAGTCATTTAAAATTTAAAAAATGTAACAATGAGCATTCAAGATTTAATTTCCTTTCTTCTAGCAGCAATATGTTGTGCTGGCAGCAGTTTTATTTCCCAGTTTTTTATTTCCCATAAATGCATTGCGATGTGTCAAATTTTATTAAGCAAAGTAAATTCTGAGTTTGTGTTGACCGCTTGAAAGTGCTGCTTGAAGAACAGTAATGAAGCCTCGAATGCCCATTAATAATGTTGTGGAATGGCCCATTATTAATGTTGTGGAATGACCGGAAGTCATCATATCAATGAACTGAAACAAATTTGTAAAGAGGAACTGTCCAGAATACCTTTAACTATTGTGCAGGTTTGATCAGAAATTACAAACACGGTTTGTTTTGTTAGTTATACGATAGCTTTCACCAGTTACAAAAGATCAAGGAACGAAGTGTTACAAAAACAGAAGTACACTTGTTTAGCTGTTGTAAAATAACATTGTCTATAAGCTATTGTTATGACTTAGATAATGATCATAATATGTTTTAGCATTCATTCGTTTAGGCATGTCAGTTCAAAATACAACTGTAGATACTATGCTTGGAGAACATCCTTTGTGATGACCAACATTTACGGACGCACAAATGTTCAAGGCCGTTTGAGTTAATATTTTCCTCCAGACCAGTTTGGTCTCCTTAGGGCCAAAGTCTTCTACCTCCACCCACTCTGTTTATCTCTGTTCAACACCTGTCATTCACTCTGCCATGCCTCAGTCATTCTAACACCTGTGTGTGTTCCCAACATCTTACATTATATCCTGGCCAACTACATTGTCTGCAGTTGGGAGTTTGATTGTTCTGTGTAATGTGGTATGATGATATGATGGGGTAGCTTTATGATTAGCTTTGAAAACACAAGTAAGATTTGTTGAATTTGACCAGATGCTCTGCCCAGAGGAGATGGGATTATGTTTATACCTTCAGTTGCTCTTTCCACATTTTGGTTATACAACAAAAATCGAAATGGATTTTGATCAGGTTTTATGTTTTTCTTTCACTTATTAAAAAAAGAAAAGTATAATGTCCAGAAGTAACAAAATTCAGCAATATATAATGAAGAGAAACACAAATACAGAACAAAAAATTTAAATACAGAAATATTAATACCTAATACCTAGCTCTTAGAGGTTACAACAATTCCAAACAATAACTTTATCATGAAGCAACATTCAAAGCAAATCCTAACAAAGGTTCTTCAAAGTACCAATTAGGGTTTGGGTAATACATAAAGTACATATACATCTCACTTCACATCTCTGCTGGAATTCACTAGAAAGCATGTGAGAGACTGAGACCAACTGGGACATTATTTAGCTATATGCAACCAAAAATGTTATTTGTGACCAATGCTAAGCACTCTTAAGAACAAGCTTACCACTGAACATCATCGTGAGAACACTATCCCTTATGAGATGGATGGTAGAGGCAGCATCATGCTATTCGGATCCTTCTCATTGTCACGGTCTTGAAAACCTGTAAAATATGTGGCCAAAAAAGTACAGCAAAGTACAGAAAAATCCTGGAAGCAAAACTGCAGACGTCTGCAAGAAACCTAGGAGGATAGTCATCTTCCAGCAGATAATTGGCTATAAACGTACAGCTGGTCCATTGTGGAGCAGCTTAAAAACAAAAAGCTCAATGTCCCGGAGTGACCCAGTATAGAAGTAAATATTGCTGTTCACCAAACGTTCCTATTCAACCTTCTGTATCTTCTAAAATTTTGTAAAAGGGAAAGATAATTGGGCAAAAAATGCTGTCTTGATGTGTAAATCTGGTAGGGACTTAAATAGACTCACTTCTGTCTGGCAAAGGGGAGTCTACTAAATCTGGAATGAAGTGGGTGAAGACAACCATTTTGTGCTTTGTATTCGTAATGAATTCTAGAACAATTAATCATTTAAATTGTTCACTATGACATTATTGACCTTTTCATATTGATTAGTGGTAAAACTATTGATTTCATATTGTAACAATTAAATCTTGAAAGATGTTTGTGCCTACAACTACAACTCAATTATTGCATATTATTTCAGTGCATGTGAAAAATGAAACAATTAGTATGTTTTATGCAAATGTCTAGAAATATATTATTTGGCATATTTCTTCATATTCTACATTTACATTTTAGTCATTTTTAGGAAAAAAACATTGGTATGAGACTTTAGAAAATTATAGTGATTAGGGGTTTATTCCTCAGAAGAGCGATTCATCTGAAAGTTGTCTGACTGAGATGGATCTACCACTACCATTGGTCAATGTTATTCGATGCATATGATAACTTTGACTTTGACAATAAGGTATTGCCAATGACATTTTGTTTCAAATATTGGCTTCACTCAACTACAATCATTCATTGGTGATATTTTGCATTGCCTTAAGGCTCCTGAATGTCCTTGACATTGATTTGTAGGGGTCTTGCCAATAAGATTGTGGATCCAACGTGAACATGACATCACTTATTTGTATTTTCCGATGTGAACCTGATGTTTACTCAAGTTGAAAACTCAAGACACTCATTAACCTGCTAGCTACCCCAAAAACGTGGTTGAATATCTATGTTTGCCCTCAGTGAACCACACTCTATTTTGTAATTCAACTGGTATCAGACGGGGTACTCTAGACATATGGTAAGGATTTCATTGCATTTTCTGTCTTGGTCTTTTGTACCACACTTATTACGCTATAAATAACAGACTATTTTTAACATGATTACATTTTGGTTTGACAATGATTTATTTATATAGTACAAAGATACATTGTTGTATTATATCATACAAATTAGTTTGATTGCTAACATGCTTTTTTAATGTATCTGGGCAATACATGCCTGAAAGTTACATTCTTAACATATATTTTAATTTCCTTCAAATGTCAGTTTGTAATAATACTTTTCTTTTATCCATTCAATGCTTACAAAAGTAGGTTTTAACTTGCTTGCTTTTTCACATATGCACACAATTATATGCATCATTATTAATGAGTGTGTCACTATCAAAACAAATTTTTAGTTGGAAATCAAATGTATGTGACCTGGGATGAACCAATGGTTTGGGCCAGTAGGTTAGGGGCAATTTCAGCAAAAAGTCATTGGTTTGTTATTTCTCATACAAATGCCTAAACCAAACTCATAATGCGATCAATGAATAAGGAAAATGTAATGTCTTAATGTTAGGATACTCTCTGGGTCAATGTCAAATGTGTAACATTTGGACTAGGCAACATTTTAACAGTTTGTTTAAGAGTTTTTATTCTGTTTTTTATTTTATTATATATAAATTATACATATTAGACTTGGACAAAACATGTTGGGCCAGCTCCAGCACAGTGTTGGTTAATTATACACATTTTTAATGAGTTATGTCCACCCTGTTAAAGATATTCTCTTAACTATCTTTAAGTGTTTTAATTAGACCATGTTATGAATATGTACATTTTCAAAAAGATATTGTCCCTTTCTCAACCCTGTCCATTTGTTCTGGTGAAATAATACAGACATTACAGATTACATTTATGCAATTTGGGATTTGAAACAGAACTGCATACAGTATTTTGCACCTTATTTTCTCAATTTAAACAGGTATTTTTGTTATTGTGTGGTTTAGGCCCTGTCTTACTCTTTGAGGTAACATTGCACAATTTCTTGATATTTGACAATGTAACAGATTTAATTGGAAAACAAGATAACACGGTGGATGACTACAGATGACTAACAGGGGGACAAGATAACACGGTGGATGACTACAGATGACTAACAGGGGGACAAGATAACACGGTGGATGACTACAGATGACTAACAGGGGGACAAGATAACACGGTGGATGACTACAGATGACTAACAGGGGGACAGAACATAAATATTGAGTACTGAAACCTGAATAAACATCTACATTTTCCATCATTGGTATTGTGACATTAAAGTAGAAAATGCTATGCTTTACACTAAAGCCATATGCAACTGCAATTCAATGATGACTATGACTGTCACTATCAAATAAGAATAACAGCACATTGAGTTCCATCCTCATTCTATATTACAATTATTGGGATAATTATACTTATCAAATGTAAAATTTATACAAGTTTTAGTTGTTTAGTTGCTAATTGTTCACCTTTTCCTTGTATTGTGTAGCTGTCGCATCACTAGAGAAATGAAGTGCTCATTTCAAGGAAAAAATATGGTACCATTTTGTAAATGTTTATACAGAAATTATTAGCGTTTTCCATATATTCAAAATATTAAACAAAATGAACATGGCTCTTGCAACTATTTGGTCACCATGTAACTTGGATGAGTTAGCAATGAGTCTTTCAGTTATTCAAGATATTAACTCCCTTTACCTGATCAATTTGGTCTTAAGTAGGGACTTCCCAAAACATGTGAACTCAGAGTAACTCAGAAAATATCTTTACTCAAGTCCTCTGGTCCTGACTGATTGTTGGACTGCTTGTAGGATTTATTTTAATTCATTCTTCCTTCCACACTCACAATATTAACAGTTCTACTGCTGCAATCAACCCCAAAACATAATGGAGCTTTCCTGTGCCAAGTTTTTTCTTGAAATGATTCACCTCTGTAGCTCCAAGTGTAGCTCCTTTGGTTGTTGCCAAAACATAACATTTTCATTTCAACAGTCTAAAATATATTGTTCCTAAAACAATTCAGGCTTGTTACAGTTTTCCTTGTGTGCACATTATATGCTGAGCTTTTTATGAGACTTTGAAAAAGGCTTCCTTCTGACCACACTGCCATGTAGATCCTTGTGGGTTAAGTACACTGTACTGCAGAGCTGTGAACATCTGCTCCAGTGTAAGCTAAACTCTTCTGAAAGTACTTTGCAGAACCTGTGTAGTATTTTACTTGGTCTTCCAGATCTTGCTTTGACTTAAACTGTTCAATTTAACGTCCATTTCATTACAATGGATCTGACCATTGAGAATGGCAGCTATAAGTGATGATGACATTTTTGTAGCCTTCTAATTTTTTAGAAGGCTGACCAAAAGTTTTTATCTCTGCCTTTTGTTTATTATTTTGGATCTAAGATGGTTGCAAATAAATGATAATCCTTTATTATATGTTGCAGCAAGGTAGCATGTTTCAATTTGAACCATGTAGAGGTCAGGTCAATTTCTGTTCACAGAAGTATTTGTTTAAACCTCATTGCTTTTCAGGGTTTCCCCAGATTTAGCATACGACGGTATTCTGTAATCATGTAATACAACATATTTACAAAAACATCTATTTTTCAACAGATTAACACTACAAGATCTCCATTTGTCCACCCTTTTGAGTGCATGTCCACCCTGTTATAATATGTACAGTAGATGGACGTTTTTAGATAATGTGCAATTATTCTTCAAATGATCTAGATAAAGCTAGGATAAAGGCTGCCGCTTGGAAAGGAATTTGCATAGTTTGACAAATACACTCACCAGCCACTTCATTAGGTACACCTTGCTAGTAATGTGTTGGACCCCATATTGCCTTTAGAACTGCCTTAATTCTTCATAGCATAGATTCAACAAGGTGCTGGAAACATTCCTCTGAGACTTTGGTACAAATTGACATTATTGCATCATGAAATTGCTGCAGATTTGTCGGGT
Source organism: Umbra pygmaea (assembly GCA_016801145.1). NCBI lineage: Eukaryota > Metazoa > Chordata > Actinopteri > Esociformes > Umbridae > Umbra > Umbra pygmaea. Next base: position 23,011 of record JACXGM010005521.1, on the reverse strand, counting down.
TCACATCAATGAGGCAAATCTTCTGTTACCCCACATCAAAATTGTGTTTGATTGGATTGAGATCTGCTGACTGTGGAGGCCATTTGAGTACAATTAACTCATTGTCATGTTTAAGAAACCAGTTTGAGATTATGTGAGCATTGTGACATGGTGTGTTATCCTGCTGGAATTAGGCATTTCAAGATAGGTACACTGTAGTCATAAAAGTATGGACATGGACAGCAACAATACTCAAGTAGGCTGTGGTATTTAATCAATGATCAATTGGTACAAAGAGGTCCAAAGTGTGCCAAGAAAATATCCCCATACCATTACACCACCACCACCAGTCTGAGCCATTAATCATCTTATTGAAGGAAGAATGGATCCATGTTTCATGTTGTTTTTTGCCAAATTCTGACCATATGAATGTCAACACAGAAATCTAGACTCATCAGTCCAAGCAACATTTTTCCAATATTCTATTGTCCAATTTGGTAGGGCCATGCAAGTTGTAGCAGCCTCAGTTTCCTGTTCTTAGCTGACAGGAGTGGCACCTGGTGTGGTCTTCTGTTGGTGTAGCCCATCTGCTTCAAGGTTCGACGTATTGTGCATTCAGAGATGCTCTTCAGTATACCATTATTGTAACAAGTTGTTATTTGAGTTACTGTTGCTATTATTACAAATCATATTGCCATTATTACTAATCATATTGCCAATATTACTAATCATATTGCCATTATTACTAATCATATTGCCATTATTACTAATCATATTGCCATTATTACTAATCATATTGCCATTATTACTAATCATTCTCGTTGTAGTTCACTAACCAGCATTAAGGACATTGTAACATTACCTCCCACCACTGAATTAAAATAGTTTAAAATGTATAACATGTATTTTGAACTATATGTCATTAAGATTTTATTATCACAACGGCATACACAAACAAGGATTGTTTAGAAATAAACTAGGATATGTTTTTATATGACATTTACAATGATTAATCTTGAGGACAGAAAGTATTGTGTGATATTGACCTCTACATGATTTGCCTCTGTGGGTCTAACACAGTGAATTGCTTTCTGAATTCTGGACCGTTGTTTTTTATTTGCATTTCACTATGTGTTATACATGTCATATTCAATCCTTTTTTTAAACATCTTCGCAACTAAGGGTATTTATTTACTTATTTGTATACATTTGAAAGAATTTGCACATACTATAGTATACTGAGCGAGGCAAACTAAGCATAAACAACAATGTTGTAAACAAACATATTAATAGACATATTCTTTGCACACACATACACACCTACAGACAAGATGGCTTCCCCACTGCTTCGCCTGTCATTGCATAACTTCCTACCATTGAGGACATTGGGCACTGCAACCCCACGGGGGCTTGCAGGAGCTTCACCATCATGGACTGTTCGAGGGGATTCTCTGCCCATGGAGCTGACCTTTGAAGACCCTAGTTCCTTCAGGGTAAAGAGCTTTACCGAGCTGCTACGTGCACTGAGTGTGTTCAAGATATGCTCTGTCCCAATGCTGGTCAACAACTGTGGAATGGTGAGAAAAATGTGTTGATAACACCGTCATTCCCTCTGATGGGAGAGCTGGACCTTTAAATATATTGTCTGTACCAATCATATAATTTGCAGTCTCCTCAAGTGCAGAGTTAATGGGTACTTCATGGGTAATTGGACATGACTAATTGGGTGGGGAGAAAAACAGGAAGAAAAATACCTGAAAATATATAAAAATAATATTGAATATTGAAAATAAACACATTCATCTAATTATCTGTTGACTAACAACAACTGGTTAATTCAGTTGTACACCGCAAAGTGTGTAACTTATAGATAATAATAGAGTACCTCTCTCGTTAATTGTGTATTTGAATATGACATTGTTTTGGTTAATCAACAGAGTTTGGTAAGTTAATAAAAAAGATACTTTTACAATTGTAAAAGTAATCGGATTACAATAATCAGATTACGTTCAACAAATGTAAAAGTTACTTTTCAAAAGTAATACTTTGTTAATCAATGGCAAAAACTGTCTACTATTTTATGTTTTGTATTTCACACAATAAAATGTGGAAAAGAGCAAAGGGGTGAATATGTTTAAGAGCCAGTGTAGCTGGTAATAGATTGAATATGAGGTGATTTAAAAGCCTAAAGGCCCAGACATCACTGACTACTGTAAAAAACATCTTTGCTTCCATCCCTGTCAATTAGGCCTCTCATTTTCCACCTCTTTATTCCCATTTCTCTTCTTCCATTTCTATTTCTACACCTCCAATACCCCTGTGTTTTTATTACTCTCTCTCCCCCTCACTCCAAGCTGATGACCGTATCACGATCTCTGCTGGGGAAGAGGTGCTTTGCCCTGTTACTTCGTCCCTCTGTTTATGCTCAGTTTGTGGCCGGGGAAAGTGAGGGGGAAATTGCCCAGTCCATGGAGAAGATGAGCTCTCTGGGACTTCGCCCCATGCTGGCAGTGCCTATTGAGGAGGACCTGGGAGATGGCAGCGGGTTAGAGGACATCTTTCTACACTCTTATAATGAACGTTTCTTTTCAACCATCAGGGTTGAAGAGCTGAGTTTACTTCTTTAATGAATGCCTTTCAAAGTGTTCTTCATAGAACCTATTTCAATGGTTCCTCAGTTCATATTTTCATTCAGTGGTTTGTTAAATAACTTATAATTTATTATTTTTTTTCTAAATAGCCTACACTACACTTTAAAACATACAGCCAAGGTATGAAGCGGCCTACAGTACAGCTTGCTAGTCAAAAGCATTTTACATTCACAAAAAAATAACGTTAAACATTTAAAGGTGCTTTTTGTAGCAAGCATGTAGAATACTGACGAGTGAAAACAGAAAGACCAGATTCCAAAAGCTGAAGAACATGTTTTTCATGATATTTAAGAAATCATAAACAAATGTATAGATGGGACAACGATGAACAGGAATTGCAATGAGGATGTGATGTGTTGTGCTTCTGCAGTGTTTGTCAACGGGCACGAGCCGGTCCCAATTCCATAAAATTTATACATTTTAGGCAGGGCTTTGTGTGTCTAAATACTGTTCAAAATAATTAAGGGAACACTCAAATCACACATCGGGTCTCAATGACCGAAACATATTAAGGATCAAAATTTGTACTGTACATTGTGTAAGTTATTGAGAACAAAGTGATGAAACAATAGTCAGTGGAAAACAAAATCACCAACCAATTGAGAGCTGGATTTAAACTCACCCCGAAAATCAAAGTAAAGAGTTGAAATCACAGGCCAATCACATAAACCAAAATGATCAGGTAAAGGGAGTTAATATCTTAACAGTTACCTATACAAGAAATCAAGAGTAAAGAAAATATCAATCATGGCTTTGGTAAGATATGAACTCCCTTTCCCTGTTTACTTTGGTCTTAAGTTGGGACTTCCCAAAACTTGTGAACTCTTTACCACCTCTGACTAGGAGACACAGCAAACCTTCTTATGACGGCACATATGGATGTGCCATCCTGGAGGAGCTGGACTACCTGTGCAACCTGAATGGGCTGCATGTACCGCCTCATGCTACCAGTAGTGACATGGACACTAACAAAATGCAAAACTGAAAACGAATCAGAAAGGATAAGGAGAGAGTAATTGTCTGTGTCCAACACCTGAATTTTTTTTTGGGGGGTTGTCTTGCTGTTGCCTCTCCAGTGCACCTGTTGTCACTGTCATTTGCACAAAAAACATTTGACATTGATTCACAATTGCTTATGCCTCCTAACTGGACAGATTGATGTCCCTGAAATGTTATTGACTTGGTGGTATACTGTGATGATGGTTTTTTCCAGACATTTGTTTGGATAACTGTATATTGGAATTATACAGAACTGTAGAGAAATTGATGACATAGAGCTCGCAACTGTCACAGATTCAGAGTTAATAAATTACATTTAATTTCTATGTTAACTGTCCACAGGGAGTGTCGGTATGACCAAAACCTGGTGTCCATGTTGGAATGTGTCAGCATGTCTCATAGCAACGCCTGGAGCAAAGATCCCATGATGCAGCTGAAGATTACTGCCTTGCTTAGTGCTGAGCTTTGTGTAAGTCTAAGAGACTACAATGATTTGACTAGGTGCATGGGGCAGCTAATAAATCAAAGCAAAATGTGTAGAATTGCAAGATATTTGTTTGAAAATGTATAAATGTTCTCGCTGTCCCATGGCTTTATGTGTATTACTGCAGAACATTAATTATAAGAAAAAGTCTGACTCTGGTAGAGAAAGCACACAGTTTCATTTGTATATAATGTGTGTGAGCATAGGAAAGCTCTGTCAAAATGGTCAACGAGGTGGCAAAGAAGACAAAGGTAACAGGTTAGGATCTGGAGGCATATCATTTCTAGGACTTCCTCCTCCATGAGGCCAAAATATGATAGACACCCAACAAGAGCCAGATTCAGGGGAAGATACCATGGAGGAATGCACTGTTCTCAAAAAACACTTTGATGCTCACCTAAGGTATCTAAACCTGCGTCCTATCACCAGCAGCATTCGACTGCTGGTTTGCTTCTAAAGCTAAGCAGGGTCAGGCCTGTTTATTCTCTGGATGGGAGACCAATGCTGCTGGAAGTGGTGTTAGAGGGCCAGTAGGGTGCACTCTTCCCTCTGGACTAAAGTTAATTCCCAATGCCTTAGAGCAGTGATGTGGACATCTGCCCTGTGTAGGGTGCCGTCTTTCAGATGGGATGTTAAAAGGGTGTTCTGACTCTCTGTGGTCATTAAAAATCCCATGGCACTTATCGTAAGAGTAGGGGTGTTAACCCCGGTGTCATGGCCAAATTCATAACCAGGCCTCACTTCAATCATGGCCCCTTAATCATCCCCCACATTACTAATTGGCATATATAAATACTCATCTCTCCACCTAATAGCTGATGTGTGCTAAGTGTTCTTGTGCAAAATGGCTGCTGTGCATCACCCAAGTGAATGGGAGTCTGTGTTTTTGACTGTGTAGGGAAGTAGGTGTGTGCGTTGACTGTGTGACTGTGTATGGAAGTGGGTACTAGTGCTACATATTGGTGGTGAACGAGGTGTGCTTCCCCCATTACGATGTAACATGCTTTGCTTAATTGAGAAAGTGCTATATAAATACAATTTATTATTATTATTACCTCCTAACAATTGTGCAGGTTTGATTGGCAGCTACACAAAGTGTTTGGTTGATGCTATTGATGTACAAGTGCCACCAGTTACTAAAAATCTCTCTGAGTTCAGAAATGTGTTCCAATCTATGTGGTTTATGTTCTTCCGATAATAGTAATAACCTTTTAAACTTATATAGAGCTTTTCAAGAACCCAAAGCATTTTACACAGTGAGGGGGAAAGCCCACCTCATCCACCACCAATATGTAGCACCCACTTGGGTGATGCACGGCAGCCATTTTGTGCCAGAACGCTCACCACACATCAGCTACCAGGTGGAGAATTTAGTAGTTATATATGCCAGTTAGGAAGGAGGGAGATTATTAGGTGGCCATGATTGAAGTGAGGCCTGGTTGGGAATTTGGCCATGACACCAGGGTTAACACCCCTACTCTTACGATAAGTGCCTCATTAAATGGGATTTTTAATGAGAACAGAGAGTCAGGACACCCATTTAACGTCCCATCCGAAAGACAGAACCCTACGCAGGGCAGATGTCCCCATCACTACCCTGGGGCATTCGGATTGATCTTTAGACCAGAGGGAAGAGTGCTCCCTACTGGCCCTCCAACACCACTTCCAGCAGCATTGGTCTCCCATCCAGGGACTAACCAGGCCCAACCCTGCTTAGCTTTATAAGCAAACCAGCAGTGCAATACAGGGCTCTATGCTGCTGGCTAATAAGTTCATTAAAGACATCCAAAAGTACACATTTGTAAAATTTACAAGGTTTCCAAAGTTTTGTGTCAACACTATGTATGGGGGAGGCAGGGAGGCACAGGGGTCAGGGCCTTTGAACTGGGTCCTGGTTCGTGAAGGTGAATGCTTTATTCTTTCCGTGAGCAAGACAGTTACCCCAATGGCTACTGCTCCCCCAGGAACATTCCCCCAGCTCATTTCTGCAAAAAATACATGATGTTAATGGTTTCATGGACACTGATACACGATCTGGTCGTCTTTTTCCATAATAAGCCTGTTGAATATTAATCTAAAGGTTACATCTTTCTGGACTGGTGATTCCATATTGAGATGCTGTTGAAACCTCTCTCATTGTAACTAGGTGAAGCTTACCAACCTGATTTCAGAACAACAGTATGACCTAGATCTCCTAGTCAGAGCCATGGATGGAGAGGTGGGTGAGCCATCTCGTGAGCTGTTCAGATGCCTTTCTTATTTACATTGCTAGAGGGATGATGGACTCACTGCTCTCATCTCTCACAGCAAATACATTTTCCAGGTTTACAAGAAAGCGAGAACAAGCATTTTCTGTGTGGTCTCCAAAGGCTCAACAAATTAGGAGAGGTATGATAACATGTTTCTTTTTTAATTTAACCCAAGATTTTTCAAAAGTCTATTTGATTAAATTGGATTTATTAGCAGAATTTTACACATTTCTCAACGGCAATATCGCTTTTAGTGACCTGCTTACAAAGCTGTAAAAACTGAATTTCTTAAGAAATATGAAAATGCAATATAGATGGGACAATGATCTACTACCCTATGCAACCCACAAAAGCACAGGTTAAAATGCAGAATTTCTATCAAAGATGGACCGACATGTTTCGATTAAGAAACACTGTGGAAGCAGTAAAAGAGAGAGTAGAAAGAGTACATTTAACCCTTTATAATGGTTCTTTAGAGATCTTTGAAGGGTTTACCCACATTTTCACTGTAAATAACCCTTAAAAGATCCTCCAGGAAACACTTCTGTTCACTTTCATATTGTCTTATGATTATAACACTTTTTTATTACTTAAATAATTTCTAATTTCTATCTGTCCTGTAAAATGTTTTTCACATTCTAAACCATAATCGCTTTATTATCACCATTATATTAACATGTAGTATCTTGACACATTCTTGTAATTGCATGGTCATAGCATTTATGGAATTTTAGATACAGTTGTATGGAAAGGTTTAGGCACGCCTGAAAATTTCCATGATTTTAATTTATAAATAATTGGGTGTATGGATCAGCAATTTAATTTTGATCTATCAAATACCTGAAGGATACAGTAATATTTCAGTTGTGAAATCAGGTTTATTTGAAGAACAGAAAAGTTGCAATATGCATCAAAACGACAGTATAGTAAGGGCAAATTTAGGTAGTGTTACAAAGATCCTACATTTCCATCGCAGGTCAGTGCCAACAAAGTACGAGTTCTGGTTGATGCAGAGTACACATACATGAACCCGGCCCTCTCGCTTGTCACCATGGCAATGATGAAAAAGTTTAACCAAGATGGATCCTGGATCTGGAACACCTACCAGTGCTACCTGAAGGTACTGAATAACAGTCTCTTGATTCTTTTGTCTCTTTTGCTGTTTCCTTCTCTCCCCCATCTAGCTCACTCTGCCTCTGCCTATATATATATTTAGGCTGTTCTGTCAAATGTGCAGTATATGAGTTGTAGACCATGCCTCCAAATGATTTGCATCCTTGATAAAGATAAGCTTAGCCCTACAATAACTAATTACTGCAGTTAATCATACAAATATTGAGCTTCATTCAAATCACAGAATGTTTTTTTTCACATTTGTTATGACAAAGGTATGTTATTTAGTAAGTCACTTTTATTATCTAGGGTGACAGCTCTTAAAAAGTTTGGGTCTTTTGTGCTGGATTTGGTGATGAGGGTTGTACCCTCAGCTGTGCCTTTCCTCTCAGTCTCCCACTACATACCTGACTTTCTAGCTTCTATTTCCTGCTGTACTTTTAGTAAATATAATACAAACTCCCCCAAAAATGTATACATTTATATACAGATATTATATTATACTGTAATATATTTTATTACAAATATTATTAAATATTATATGTATATATATATACTGCTAAAAAAATGAAGGGAACACTCAAATCAAACATTGGGTTTCAATGACCAAAACATATTAAAGTTTAAAATCTTTACTGTACATTGTGTAATTCATTGAGAACAAAATTACGTAACAATGGTCAATGGAAACCAAAACATCATCTGTGTCGCAACTAGGACTTATATATGCTTTGGCAAGAAAAATATATGATATACTCTATGTTGTTTAGTTTTCTGTTTTATACTGTATTTGAGTTTGTTTTGAGTTTAGAGAACCATCTTTTGGGCACTGGTCTGTATAGCCGGTTACTGGGTAGATGGTCATTAAGTACGAGAGAGTGATTAGGTCATTAGCCACACTGGTTCGTGTTTAGTAATCAGGCAAACTATATAGGCTTAACTGCCCCAGAAGGTGGTGCACATTATTATGAGTTCCTACTTTTTATCTTGTATTATGAGTTCCTCCTGTTCCACACTTACCATCATGGATGCATGCAGTGGAGTGGCGTGGGGAGCTAGTTCGGCAGCTGAGCAGCCAGCAGTATTCATTCATTTGAACAGGTGTACATGTGTAGTATATATATACATATATATATATATATATATGTTTATATATATACACCAGCCGCGGTCGGTGGATCTTAATTGGGGAGGACGGGCTCGTATTACGCTCGGAACCGGAGTGAATGGAATGGTGCGCAACGAACAAAACCAATTGTTTTTTTGATTTGCACACATTCCATTCACTCCGGTTTCAGTCATATACACTCACCTAAAGGATTATTAGGAACACCATACTAATACTGTGTTTGACCCCCTTTCGCCTTCAGAACTGCCCTTAATTCTATGTGGCATTGATTCAACAAGGTGCTGAAAGCATTCTTTAGAAATGTTGGTAGAAATGTTGGCCCATATTGATAGGATAGCATCTTGCAGTTGATGGAGATTTGTGGGATGCACATCTAGGGCACGAAGCTCACGTTCCACCACATCCCAAAGTTGCAATATTGGGATGAGATCTGGTGACTGTGGGGGCCATGTTAGCACAGTGAACACATCGTCATGTTCAAGAAACCAATTTGAAATGATTTGAGCTTTGTGACATATGGTGCATTATCCTGCTGGAAGTAGCCGTCAGAGCATGGTGGCCATAAAGGGATGGACATGGTCAGAAACAATGCTCAGGTTGGCCGTGGCATTTAAACGATGCCCAATTGGCACTAAGGGGCCTAAAGTATGCCAAGAAAACATCCCCCAAACCATTACACCACCACCACCAGCCTGCATAGTGGTAACAAGGTATGATGGATTCATGTTCTCATTCTGTTTACACCAAATTCTGACTCTTCCATCTGAATGTCTCAACAAAAATCGAGACTCCTCAGACCAGGCAACAACTGTCCAATTTTGGTGAGCTCTTGCAAATTGTAGCCTCTTTTTCCTATTTGTAGTGGAGATGAGTGGTACCCGGTGGGGTCTTCTGGTGTTGTAGCCCATCCGCCTCAAGGTTCTGTGTGTTGTGGATTCACAAATGCTTTGCTGCATACCTCGATTGTAACAAGTGGTTATTTCAGTCAAAGTTGCCCATCTATCAGCTTGAAGCAGTCAGCCCATTCTCCTCTGACCTCTAGCATCAACAAGGCATTTTTGCCCACAGGACTGCCGCATACTGGATGTTTTTCCCTTTTCACACCATTCTTTGTAAACTCTAGAAATGGTTGTGTTTGTGAAAATCCCATTAACTGAGCAGATTGCAAAATACTCAGACCGGTCCGTCTGGCACCAACAACCATGCCACGCTCAAAATTGCTTAAATCACATTTCTTTCCCATTCTGACGTTCAGTTTGGAGTTCAGGAGATTGTCTTGACCAGGACCACACCCCTAAATGCATTGAAGCAACTGCCATGTGATTGGTTGAGTAGATAATTGTATTAAGGAGAAATTGAACGGGTGTTCCTAATAATCCTTTAGGTGAGTGTATATCACACTATATGAATCATATCAAAATTATGAAGTCTCCTATTTCTATAATATTGGGAACATGTCTGAACTACAATTCAAATATTTTAGAACACCAAGGGATCTTTATGTTTTTCATAGAAATTCACCAAGGTGGCTTTAAAGTATTTATTATATATATCCAATATCCTGTCACATTACATCAACAGAGGACTCGTGATTTATTGCGAATGTTTATGTTATTTGTGGGGATATTTGTGGAGTATGTATATGGTGTTATTGTTGAGTATGCGTCATCCTCTGTCCTACCGGGGTTATTATGTCTTAGTCAGTTTTGTTTGTGACATGATGGCTTTAATTGGTAATTGCTTCCAGCTGGTCTCCTCTTTATTTAACGCCCGGTGGAGCAGAGGATGGCGACAGTCATTGATGTACTGTCACCGTGATATGGTGACATCTGCGGGAATTTACTATAAGCAAAAGGTGCATAGTATTATGTTAGCTTGAGTGTTTAGGCGTACGCTCTTTATTATAGGTTTGATCGCGTTCTATGCCACGAGATAGCATAGTGCTAGATAGAGTCGTTATGCACTCCTGTTTAGATGGTTGAGATAATTGCGTACACTCTGTGTCTGGTGCATTTCTTCCTGTAAGCATCAGTATTTCCCTATGGTATACCGTTGTGCTACCTCGTTTACATTCTGCCATCACCCTGCTGTTATCTGTTTCCTGGATTTGTCTACATAAAACTAAAACCATCTACCTGCCTGGGTCTCCCTCTTCACACACCTGAAACATGACATTACCCATTTTGCAAATGTTTATCACTGTTGGAAATTACTGATTCATAATTAATTATTCACATATAATGAGAAAGCCACACACCCATATGACTTTGTTGGAAATCCCAAAACCATGGTCATTAGTATTGAGTTGGTCTCGCCTTGTGGCTAGACGAGCCGCCACTCATCTGGGAATACTTTACATAAGATTTTGGAGTGTGTCTGTAGCACGTTGTGACCATCCAGTCAAAAGATCATTGGTGAGGCACTGATGTTGGATGAGCAGACATGGCTCACAATCACCACTCAAGTTCATCCACAACAAACTTTGTCAAATCTTGTCTATATGGACGTGCTTTGTGCAAAGGGACACAGTCATGCTGGAACAGGAAAGGGCCTTCCCCAAACTGTTGCAACAAATTTGGAAGCACCCAATTGTCTGCAATATCATTGAATCCTGTAGCATTAAGATGACCCTTCACTGGAACTAAGGGGCACAAACATAGCCTCCAACATTAGTAGGGGTGTCCACATACACATATAATATAGTGTGTTTCATTTTGCTTTTGGTTAATAAAATGAATTTTAATTTCTCATCTCTCCCTGCCATCGCTTACTCTGAATTCAACTACAATTGAAAGGGGTTATTGACACAACATACATTTGTTTACAATGCTTAAAAGTTATAATAATTAATAAAGTAGAAATTGAAATAAATGTAAAATTAATTAAACCTCACACAGTTCTAAAAAATGGATGATGACATTTTCAATGCTATACAGTTGTATGCACATGTTTAGTCACCCCTGACAATTTCCATGATTTTCATTTAGAAATAATTGGATGTGCACCTGTCTATTAATTCAAGGCTTAATGAGCTCACCAAACAAATTGTTTGTTCCAATTAATCAGTGCTAGGTGTAACATTCCCCAGTCCCCCTTCCCTGAGAACTACAGATTCCCTATCCTAGACTGCTCAGAACTACAATTCCCATAACTCGGATTCAATCACCCAAATTCCATTCACCTGCTTTCACCCAGTCTGTATATAAGACACACACACGATTGCCTCTTTGCGAGGTATTGTAAGTATTGATCTCTTCCTACTGAGCATTCTATTCTTGTATTGTTATTCTGGTCTGACCCCTGCATTGCTATTTAAGTATTTTGTCTTGGATTATTACTGAACATAGCCTGTATATCCACCTGCATTATTGTGTCCTGCTAGATATGTACTATATGCCTGTACTAGTACAGAATAAACATTATTATTCTTATTATTATCTTTGTCTTTGAGTAATCGTTACAGAATACCTCGCCAAACAATGACCATCCATTACCCAGCAACTTCTGTTCCCCTAAGATGGGCAACAGATGCAAAGCTGCTGACCTCCTTGTTGGAGGACTCATGTGTAGAGGAAGAGGTTTGGAACAGGAGGATATTGGAGGGAAAACTGGGGACCGTCCGGTTCTGTTAATTGGACCAGGAAGAACCCTTGTATGGGGAACGCCTTCTCCAGGTAATCCAGAAGGTTCTACCTTTTGCCCAGATCCAGATGAACCCCACAGCTTCTCCAAAGATAGCCCTCTCTTCCCAGGCCAGGATGGCCTCCTTCCAGAGTTCCAAGATGGCTACCAGCCCCAGTTCCAAGATGGCTACCAGCCCCAGTTCCTAGATGGCTACCAGTTCCAGTTCCAAGATGGCTACCAGCCCCAGTTCCAAGATGGCTATCAGCCCCAGTCCCAAGATGGCCGCCCAGAGTCCCAAGATGGCCGCCCAGAGTCCCAAGATGGCCGCCTGCCCGTTTCCCACTATGGCCGCCTACCCGTTTCCCAAAAGGCCCACCTATACGAGCCCCATGAATTAAGAGAGCGATGACGAGGAGATGCCTAACCTCATAAGTGGGTCAGCACCTTGTCTGACGAGGAGGATTGGGAAACCCCTTCTGTAGGGGTTTGGCACGCTCCCCCTCCATGGCACGCCCCCACTCCACGGCCACCAGAGGCCGCTCCCGCTCAAGCCTCCCGGCCACCAGAGGCCGCTCCGGCTCCAGCCCCCCGGCCACCAGAGGCCACTCAAGTCCCCCGGCCACCAGAGGCCGCTCAAGTCCCCCGGCCACCAGAGGCCGCCACCACCCAGTCTCGACCACCAGAGGGCTCCACCACCAGAGGTCACTCCCGCTCCGCCTCGGCCACCAGATGTCACTACACCACCATCAGTCGAGCCTGAGCCTTGTCTTGTCCCCGAGCCTGAGCCTTGCCTTGTCTCCGAGCCTGAGCCTTGCCTTGTCCCCGAGCCTGAGCCTTGCCTTGTCCCCGAGCCTGAACCTTGCCTTGTCCCCGAGCCTGAGCCTTGCCTTGTCCCCGAGCCTGAGCCTTGCCTTGTCCCCGAGCCTGAGCCCTGCCTTGTCCCCGGAGATGTCCTGCTCCCCGTGCCTGCCCTTTTCCCTGAGCCAGAGCCTTCATTTGTTCCTCCTCCAGTCCCCGTGCCAGTGCCTGACTCAGTCCCGGTGCATGCCTTAGTCACCGTGCCGGTGCCTGCCCTAGTTCCCGAGCTGGTGTCTGCCCCTGAGCCATTGTCTACACCAGTCCCTGTGCAATTGCCTGTTCCATTTCCTGAGCCTTTCCCGGTTGCTGAGCCTGCTGTTCTCCCAGAGCCTGCCGTTGTCCCAGAGCCTGCCCTTGTCCCAGAGCCTGCCCTTGTCCCAGAGCCTGCCCTCGTCCCAGAGCCTGCCCTTGTCGCAGAGCAATTGCCTGCCTTTGTCCCAGTGCCATTGCCTGCCCTTGTCCCAGTGCCATTGCCTGCCCTTGTCCCAGTGCATTTGCCTGCCTTTGTCCCAGTGCATTTGCCTGCCCTTGTCCGAGTGCATTTGCCTGCCCTTGTCCCAGTGCATTTGCCTGCCCTTGTCCCAGTGCCATTGGCTGCCCTTGTCCCAGTGCCATTGGCTGCCCTTGTCCCAGTGCCATTGGCTGCCCCTGTCCCTGAGCCTGCTCTGACTCCCGAGCCAAAGCCTTACATTGTCCCTGTGACTTCCATTGTTCCCGTACCATTAGATGTCCCTGAGCCTGCCTGAGTCTCCGTGCCAGTGTCTGCCCCTGTCCCCGTGCCAGTGTCTGCCCCTGTCCCCATGCCAGTGTCTGCCCCTGTCCCTGTGCCAGTGTCTGCCCCTGTCCTCGTGCCAGTTCCTGCTCTAGTCTCCACTCTGGTGCTTGTCCCCGGGCCTGCGCCTACCCCGGTCTTTGTGCCCCTCTCTGTGTCTGTCTGTTTGTCTGTCTATGCTGTGTCCTTCCAGGTTCCTGTGTTTGCCGTGGATCCGGTGCCTGGTCCGCCTTTGCCTCGGCCCACCAAGCCCCCTCCGGCCTGGCCGCCTCCCGCGGGGCCGTGGCCTCCGTCTTTGTTGGCCCGGACTCTGCCTCTGGTGCCGCCTGCCTGGCCTCCGCCTCGTCCTTTGCTTCTGCCTTGCTCGGCCGGAACTCCCCCTGCCCGGACTCAGCCGTCCGGCCCGTCGCTGCTGCCTCCGTCCTCCGGACCACCGTTGCTGCTTCGTCCCTCCGTTCTACTGCTGCTGCCTCCACCCTCCAGCCCGCCGTTGCTGCTTCGTCCCTCCGGTCTGCTGCTGCTGCCTCCGCCCTCCGGCCCGTTTGGCGCATCAAGAGCTGCGCCTTGTGGGGGGGGGGATCTGTAACATTCCCCAGTTCCCCTTCTCTAAGAACTACAGCTTCCCTATCCTAGACTGCTCAGAACTACAATTCCCATAACTTGGACTCAATCACCCAAATTCCATTCACCTGCTCTCACCCAGTCTGTATATAAAACAAACACACACACGATTGCCTCTTTGCGAGGTATTATAAGTATTGATTTCTTCCTACTTAGCATTATATTCTTGTATTGTTATTCTGGCCTGACCCCTGCATTGTTATTTAAGTATTTTGTCTTGGATTATCCCCTGTACCTTCGCTTGATTCATTCTGCCTTGTATCCGAATATTCTGCCTGTCTGAGAACCCGATTAGTTAATGGAACTCTGCTTGTCTGACTGCCTGGCTTTTGGTAACTGAACATAGCCTGTATATCCACCTGCATTATTGTGTCCTGCTAGATATGTACTATACGTCTGTACTAGTAAAGAATAAACATTATTATTCTTATTATTATCTTCGTCTTGGAGTAATCGTTACACTAGGTAGTTACAGGTATTCAAATCCACAAAATGACAAGGGTGCCCAAATTTATGCACCTGTGTAAATTAACTTGGATACATATTGCACCTTTTATTATTGATCCAATGAACCTCATTTCATAAAATATTACTGTGTCCTTCAGCTATTTGAAATCTAAATTAAATTGCTAATCCAAACACCCAACTATTTATAAATTAAAATCATGGAAATTGCCAGTGGTGCCAATAAATGTGCATACGACTGTATATGTACAGAGTTATACAAATGTGCAAATACCTTACAAGTGAGAATGACATGAGAAAATAGAGAAAGAGAGGGTGACAAGGCTTTCTCTTTGCCTTCAGGAATCACGGTCTCTTCTGCTAAAGGCCATCAGTCTTTCCATCAACGAATCCTTTTGTCTGGGTGTGAAGCTTGTGAGGGGGGCATATATGGACAAAGAGAGGAATCTAGCCAATATGGAGGGACGGTTGGAACCTGTTCATGAATCCTGGGAGCACACCAATGAAAGGTAGCTCAACACTGCATGTCAGACATTTGGGTAATGGAAAATGCGATATTGCTTTATTGCTTGAACAGTCAGACTACTGTTTCTCCTCAAGTGTGCTCGCATCACCATGCAATCATGATGAAAAGCCAAAACAGTGGTTTCCTTTCAAATTGTTAAATAGAAGTGAAGAGGACATTTCTGAAGAATAGATTTTGTAACAATAAGGCATGATGGGTGTGGTGTACTGTATGTTCAACATACCATGGCTAAGAGCTGATCTTAGGCACAATGCATTTTCAAGGGCCGAATACAGCACTTGGTATTATTGTCAAGATACAGGAACTCTTATTGTTCTTATAAATCACTTATGAACTAGAGTAGAACAGTAAATATGTCATACTTGTAATATTTTCAGACCAGACTGTCTGAATCCACAAATTCTAGGAGACAGCGAAGGATGACGTACAGCCCGGGAGAAAGAAAAGTAGCGCGGCACAAGAACAGAGCCTCCAACTGGCCAGGCAAGGAGGAACAGTATGACAGTGATGTACTGGAGGTGCTTATCACAGCCCATCTCAATCACCTCTAGTCATCTGGTGGTTGTCCTCACTACCCCCCTTACATTGGGGTAGTGCAAGCTGGGGAAGATCACCCTGGTTCCCCCAACCAGTTTTTTGGGGGGAGCTATGGCCAGTACTGGCGAGAGAGCAAGGGTGTTGTACCACGTGTTGGGGAGCGACTATGCGGTGTGGTGCCCACGAACAGGAGCTCGACTCGTCGGAGGAAGAGGACTGCTACAGGGAGGAGTAGCATGGTTGGGCGTATGGTTGGGTAAGCTACCCTGCTAAGGCAACAGCACAGTGCCTGACGGTGGAGGAAGACAAAGAAGACCAGCTGGATCAGTAGGTCTGGATAGAGATGGACAGCGACAGAGAGAAGGTCGAACCACTGACTATCATGACATTGACTGTCCTGCAATGCAGCATCTTAGCCCGCTATGCCAAGCGGACCCCTGCTTTCTACATTTACCATCGCATGTCTCTGTTTCTTTCTACACCGTGACCATAACCTTACAATTTGTCAATTGTACAGGAGAAACAGATGTTATAGATGTTCAGTTAAAATCTGGTGCCACGACTCAACAATATATGGAAGAGTAAAATTATCAAACAAATGTTAAACAATAAGATACTGTACAATATGATAAAAGGGTATGGGTAATAGGATGTAATGTGGAAATCAGAGTACCAGCCTATATATACACTCTGTACATAGACAATACCTCTGAACATGCTGTGGTGTCTTTTTTGTACACCCAGTTACACCAATATGTTATCATTTTTACGAAATGATAATGAGCGGAATTTGCAGTTGAATTATTACTAGTGACTATACACCAATCAGCCATAACATTATGACCTAATATTGTGTAGGTCCCCCTTTTGCCACCAAAACAGCAGGCCCGTATGCAACAAACTGCAATCCACTGTGTTCTGACATCATTCTATCCAAAACAGCATGAACTTTTTCAGCAATTTGAGCTATACTAGCTTGTCTGTTAGATCGGGCCACACGAGCCAGCCTCCGCTACCCACGTGCATCAATGAGCCTTGGTCATCCATGACCCTGTCGCAGGTTCACTGCTTTTTCTTCCTTGAACCACCTTTGATCGGTACTGACCACTGCAAACTGGAAACATTGCACAAAAGTTATAGTTTTGGAGATGCTCTGACCCAGTCGTCTAGCCATCAAAATTTGACTCTTGTCAAAGTCGCTCAATTCCTTATGCTTGACAATTTTTCTTGCTTCTTAATTTTGTCCTCAAAGTTGATGTGCTAGAAGCAGGAAAAATGGGCAAGCGTATTGTTCTAAGTCTTTATTGTTTCATCTCCTCTCAGCAGAACAGACAACCATTGCTGGGCAGGAACAAATCAGGTACAGGTTGTATAGACATGATAAAAGTTGTGCCCCCAGTCAGGAACAGATCAGGAACAGAATCCCAAGCATCTGCCTCGAGCTCTGACTTTAGTCAGTATTTATACACTTGGGACTAAGTTTCTAGCCAATCCCAGGCCCTTGCGTCATAGTTCTAGCCAATGGGAGAATGCCATAAATCTGTTCTAGCAGCTTCTGCTCTTACCGGATGACCTTCAAACTTGTTGTTCAACAGATTCCCTAGATGACCTATAGTAATCTGTCCTGATAGTCTGAATGGTATAAAACGCATATACCAGTATATAAACATATAAACATTACATCTGGGATAATATTACAGACTAAATTATAATAGATAAGAGTTATAAGCTATAAGTTATCTTTTGTCAGAAAGCTATTCTGATGCGGTAAATATCAGCACATCCATGATTGCCTCTTCATGCCCTCTCTCAGTGACTTCCATTGAGTAAAATTCGGAAAATGATGGTGGCCGATTTGGGAAATTCAGAATGCAATGAGAAGGTGTTTTTAGTGACTGTAGTGTCGGAAACATGACTGGGACAATGATTTTAAGGTGTTTAGAGGTCTGGGGTGTCCTTTAAATCTTCTAAATCTTCTAAACTATAACTAAGCTTTTTGATATACTTTCTATTTATGCAAAGTCAGAATTATTGATTTTAGGAGATTTTAACCTTGATTGGCTGTCACCTATATCTGATACACCTTAAAGGCATTTGTACTGAGCTAAATCTAACACAGCTGATAACTTACCCAACCCATCCTAATGTTAAAAACACGAAAAAATTATCTCTGCTAGACATTATTATAACAAATGCCCCATATAAATATAGAGTCAGTGGGGTTTTTGCAAATACTATCAGTGATCATTGTCCAATTGCCTGTATAAGAAATACTACACTTGAATACCCAGACCCCCATATTATTTCTAAGAGAAACTTTAAACACTTCTCACAACAAGCTTTTAACCTAAATTTGTACCACTCTGAGCTTTTATCTACCAGCAGTATTCTGGACTCAGAGTTAGCCCTTAATTCTCTGGTATTTTTAACCATTTGTCAGATAACCATGCTCCTTTTAAGAATTATCGTATGAAAAATCTTACAAATTCTTGGTTCTCTCCAGAATTATCTAATTTGTTCCTGCTAAAGAATCAGGCCTGGGCTCTAGCAAGGAAAACTTATACCCCAGCTGATTGGCTTATATTTAGACAATTGAGAAATAAATGCACTGCAGCTCTAAAAAAGACAAAATCTAACTACTTTATCAGTGCCATGACTGATTCTGCTGGGGATCCTGTAAAATTCTACCCTGGAAATCCAGAGTTCTCGTAAGAGCACAATTTGAATTTGCTCAGCAAGTTACTCTGGCACCCATAGATATCCATTATAAAGGCTAGATGTCTCGTCAGCGCTGCTGGCCAATGGAGGTAGACGTCTGCATCTGGCGCCATCTTGCCACAGACAGCTCGCTTACTCATAACATTGTGTGTTAATGGTGCATGTACTTTGAAATAACCATAACATGCTAAATTTTCTACCGATTTCGAAATGGTTTGGTTTGTTAAAAATGTCAGAGATGTAGTTATGACACTGCATACATTTTGAAAAAATTGCATATTATATATAAAGCATCCAGAATAATAGCCACGTTAATAACATTTGTAAGAAACTAAACCATTTGTAAATCCGTCAAGATTTCAGCGAGATTAGAGTATTTGCAATCACTCACCTTACATTAGGTACCATAGAGCCCACCAAGCTTGCCTGTGACAAGATGGCCGCCGGTGATGACGTTAGAGACTCAGCCATAAGTCATCTAGCCTTTATAATGGATATCTATGCTGGCACCGAGTAATACTGCTCATTAACTATGCCCTTGTAGCCGAGCTGCACCAATCACATTGGTGTATCTGATATAGGCGGGCCAGAGGCGTGTTAAACAGATGACGAAAGCTCTGCGAGTGTGACCTCAAGTCATTCATAAACATTGTAAGATCGCTATGGATCTACACCAGTTGTTTGAAACTGCTTTGGCCGCTACAATGAACGAGTTAGACTTGCTTTTTATCTAAAAGAGGAACAGAAGACGGTGCTCGAATTGTTAGTTTTTACGAAGGACGTTTTTGCTGTTTTGCAGCCCGGATACGGCAAGGGTTTAATGTACCAGTTAGCTCCGCCATAAGGGTTAGTGAAAACCCACTGGTGATTGGTCGTAGTGTTATCCAATTGCGTACAGTGAGATTTTCAAATGCACGCTTGGTGCTTCCCCTCGAGTTGAGTCATTTACATTACTCGATCCCAGACCCTAAATCGTTCAGGATTTGGGTCTGGATTTTTCCAGGCTAGTAAAATTCTGGAAAACTGTTAACTCACTGAAACGAAAAAATTCAGTTGTTTCTCTGCCGAAGCAAATTACTTCAGACTCCGGTATTTTAACTGGGAAAAATGACATGTGATTCTTTTAACAAGCACTTTATATCTGCAGGGTTTTATTTGAACAAAAATATGGCCACTATGACCCTGGCCAGGTAACTGACTTTTCACCCTGTTCACTAAACTTAGTTCCCCATGAAAAACAGGAAAATAATAATCCTGTTTTTAATTTCAAACTCTTTAGAGGAAGAGAGGTCCTAGCTGCCATCAGTGCCTTAGATACAAAAAATCCCTAGGGGCTGATAACTTAGACCCTTTCTTATTAAATTCTGCTGCACACATTATTGCTGGTTCTGTGACTCATGTTTTTAACTTAACTCTAGTTACAGGAATTATCCCAAAGCTGTGGAAAGCAGCTTTTGTTTTGCCTTTACATAAGGGAGGTGACAGCAGCGATCTGGATAACTATCAACCTATATCTAGGCTCCCTTGTCTCGCAAAAATCCTTGAGTCCTTGATCAACAAACAGTTACAATCATTTCTTTCAGAAAAAAATATTCTTAATATTAATTAGTCCGGTTTTAGACCTAAACACAGCACAAGTAAGGCCACATTGCTCGTTGAATGATATTGCAAATGCATTAGATGACGGTAAGCACTGTGATGCGTTGTTTATAGACCTGTCAAAAGCATTCGATACTGTAGACCATGATATACTTTTAAGTAGTCTCTCACATATCGGGGTGGGTCCTGATGCTTGCAGATGGTTTTCTAACTACCTGATGGATAGAACTCAAGCCATCATGGTCGATGGGGTGAAGTCGGAGCCATTAGCGTTATTTAAAGGGGTGCCTCAAGGTTCAATAATTGGTCCATTGTTGTTTTCACTCTATATAAACAGTATTGGTGATGCTTTCAGAAATTGTCAAATTCATTTTTATGCAGATGACACAGTGTTGTATGCTGTTGCCCCATCAGCCGAGCAAGCTTTAGTGAAGTTGGAGTCTGATTTTAAGATTTTACAGAGATCTCTTATAAAATTTAAACTGGTTTTAAATGCTAAGAAAACTAATTTTACGTTATTTTCTAAGTCAAAAGTATCCATAAGTAATACTTTTGTACTTACTAGCCTGGATGATACTCCAATTGAACAGGTCTCTGAATATAGATATCTAGGTTTATGGTTAGTGTCACACATTAGTTGGGGTTTTCATGTATTGTCTCTGTGATTCCTCTGTATGTGTTGTTCTGCCTCCCTCTTGTGTCTAGTTCTGGTATTGGGGGTTATGTCATTGTTTTAGTCACAGATGTATAGTGTTAGTAATTAGTTGTCTTAGTATTTATCCATGGTGTTCTCCCCTTAGGTTTTGTCAGTCAATGTGCTCCTGTTACGTTTTCCTGTGTGCGTCCTTTGATTTATTAGAAAGCCCCACGTGGCAGTATTGTTTTGGTTAAGCTCTGTATTCGGAAATAAACGCTATTTGCATTAGCACAAACTCCTTTGCTCCTGTCTCTATTATCGACATACACCGAGGGATCCGTGACAGTTAGATGATAGGCTTTCTTTTAAAAAGCATGTTACTGAACTTGGTAAAAAGCTAAGATTCAAGCTAGGGTTCCTTTATAGAAACAGGGCTTGTTTGTCATCTTCTCACAGAAGACAAATTATTCAGGCACTTTTATGTCCGTCCTAGATTATGGTGACATTTATTTGCCCGCTTCAAATGCCACAATAAAATCTTTGGATGCTATATACCATTGTGCAATCAGGTTTATCACTGGTGATAGCTATAAAACTCATCACTGTATTTTATACCAACATGTGGGATGGACTTCTCTTGCTGTGAGACGTGAGAAACATGCTCTCATTTTTATTTACAAAGCACTTCTTTCTAAATTACCTCCTTACATATCTTCTTTGCTTTTTATTAGAAATATAAATAATTTAACAAGATCCCAAAGGTGGATTACATTACAGACCCCATTAGTCTCAACAGAGCTGGGTAGGTCTGCATTTAGTTATTTTGCCCCCTTTATATGGAACAAAATGCAGATCAAACTCCAGTTAAACAATCTGGTGTCCCTAACCCATTTTAAAAATGTAATGCAGGTGTTATATTATGTTTTTGTTTGTGATTGTTTCTGTTGATTTATATCCTCATTGTGTATGTACTTTATTATAATTACTGTGTGTCATTGTATATGTTTACATGTCTTCACAGGGTGCAGCTGAAAAAGAGATCTTGGTCTCAGCCTGTTTTCCCTGTTAAAAGAAAGTTAAAATAAAATAAAATTGTGCTCTTACAGTTATAATGGTTCCTTAGACATCCTGCTGGAACTCATCTCCCAGGACCCTCATCGCTATAGAATTATAGTCGCTACGCACAATGAGCAGTCCGTCAGGCATGCAGTTCAACGGTAATCATTATTCTGTCTTTGTTCACTCCCTGTTTAAGAACAGTCTGTTCATTTTCAATCCAACTGATGGTATTAATGATGTTTATTTCTTTCTTTAAGATTTAGTTTGGTGAATATTTACCTTATCTCAATATTATTGCTCAATATTTCTGGCAAAAAAATTAAATAATTGAATGTTAAGCATTTAATGTGACATATGCATGAGATTTAATAGGTATTGTGATGTTTGTCTTAAGGATGGCAGATCTGGGAATAGACAAAGATTGTGGATCTGTGTGTTTTGGTCAGCTCCTTGGGATGTGTGACCATGTGTCCTTAACTCTAGGTAAGTTCTCTTCTCTTTACATAAATACATTTTTTTAAAGGAATTATATAGTTCATTGGACAGAGAAGTAGTGAAATAATTTTTGGTGAAAGTTGCAGTAGATCAAAAAACCCAAGACTTCGATTTCTCTGCTTCATACCACTTCTCTCATCTCCTCTATCTCTGCCTCTCACTGTCTCCTGTTCTCCACCTCTACCACCCTCTTCCTTCTTTTTCATTTTTCATTGTCTCACCCCAGCCCAGCATGGGTACTCTGTCTACAAGTCTGTACCTTATGGCTCCGTAGACGACACTCTGCCCTATTTGGTGCGCCGCGCCCAGGAGAACCGTACTGTGCTACAGGGCATCCGCAAAGAGCGAGACCTTCTGAGACAGGAGCTTCTCAGGAGGCTCACACTGGGCTTCAAACAGAAGAGCTAGGGGAGGGAGGAGTGGGCTTCAAACAGAAGAGCTAGGGGAGGGAGGAGTGGGCTTCAAACAGAAGAGCTAGGGGAGGGAGGAGTGGGCT
>JACXGM010005520.1:0-35020 GCA_016801145.1 Umbra pygmaea | reverse complement strand
TATTATTATTATTATTATTACTATTATTATTATTACTATTGTCATTACTATTTTAAAATTCTTATATTGTTGTAATTCTTGTTTTTAAGCCCACTGCATAGAATCGCCGAGCCATGTCAAAAAGAATTTCTCTGCATAGGATGATGTATGTTATTCAATGCATATGATAAATAAACCACTTTGACTTTGACTTTGAGGTTATGCAAAGTTATGAGCACAACTGTATTTATTTACCTATTTTTTATGTAAATAAATAATATTACAGAAATGTCCTATTTTGTGATAAGGTTTGAAAGTCTCTCTTGGGAATCTCATTTTTTAAATAAAGATAACTTTACTTGTATAAAATGAAAAACTATTTGGAAGAGGGCAGCACGATCTTATTATGAGTTTTTCGATCGTTGTTCTTGATATAACTTCTTATTGCAAGAGAACCAGACATAGAATGTCGATTCAATTAGACATTGTCCTGTGTTAAAGACATCATATTTCCTTTTTATGGATTTTAATGATTACCCACTATAAGCAGGTCAAGGACATCACAGACACCTGACATGATCTATCATTCATTTGAAGTGCCTCATAATGTCGCTACAGTGGAGCATCAAACTCACATGCCCATGTAGGCTATCTTCCTCTTTAGCAATCAGCTGCTTTGATACAGGGGATGGTTTAACATTTACCTTGCTAATGGAAAGGTAGCCTACATAAACATATAGAATAATGATTGACTATTTGTCATGATAGAGTATGTTTTCATTACAACACACAAGATGTCCACCTACTCTACAACATGGTCCTGATAGACTATAGGGCATTATGCAGAGGAGCTTCTGTAATGCCTATAGTGATGATTAAGAATCTTTAGAGCAGAGGATCAGCTAATGTTACATTTTTTTGTATAATATGTATTTCACCAGGATTTTTAAATGGTTGATTCCCTATACTGTTTAGTGCATTGTTTCTCAGAAACCCAAATTGAGCAAATTATAAAGATCATTGGAAAAAATGAAATGACAACAGTTTCTGCAGTACACTGCCCGCTTGCTTCAGCCACAAATGAACAGTGTTCCCACAACAAACAAGGTAGGAAACCAATAGGTGAATATCAGTCTCAACACTGGTACAGTATGTACAGTATACTATTAGTCACTATCAATCTACAATGAAAATATTGCGGGAATGGGAAATTGTATCCATTTGAAAATGTCCTAAAGATATTATAAAATAATCAACACCAACAGTATATTATGTGATTTGGTGGTTCACAATATTGATTTTAATTTGTATCAACTCTTAATTCAGCAAATAAAACATTCTTTAATTGTCTCATTTTAAAGGGCCAGTGCATTCACATATTTTCCTTGATTTTAGTGTTCCACAATGTACAATTTAATTAATATTCTCAAATTGAAAATGTGTTGTTTGAGTTGCTTGATCAAAATTAAAGGAATGTCTGCCTAGTTAATAAAATCAGCCAGTCAGCTCCAGGTATTAGGATTTCTTAATATTGTTTTCATAACTCCCAATAAATCAGAATGAGCATATACTGTATGTGCCAAAAGAGGCACATGGAAATAAATGAATAACAATATATGTTTTGATATACTGTAGTAGAGTGATCATCTTTTATATACATGTCTTAACATAAAGAACATAAAGCATATATGAGTGTGCAAAACATATTCACAAGTCTATTTTGCGTCTCCACTAAATATTGAAAACTACAGCCTGCAAGTAACAAACTATAAGGACTATGACAATGGTCATACTGTACATTTGAAATAGATTCACTCAACATTTTAGAGTAAAACATAAAACAAGGAAATATTTGTTATTACAAGATAATATATAACCAACAAAGCATTCATTTAAACATTAATCAAAAAGTTAGTAAGAGAACAAATACTTGACCTACAGGTCCTAAACACAAATCTAAGCTAGATAGAGGGAGCGATAGTTAGAGACAAAGGCGAGTCTATAGTTACCAAATCGTGCACCGGAACAAAGACATTGATCAGGGAGTGTGTCTTGCTTTATTAACCATCTGGTATAGTTAGGATTCAAACTGGGATGTCTGACCAATCAAGTAACTTAAATTCAAACTATGTACATGATGTCACACATCACTGCTTTACAGAAACAATAGAATATGGGATAGCCAGACTTCCTGTCGTCACAAACAATAGTTGGACACTCTAACAAGAGTAAAGGGTATTCAATCACCCATTTTCACCCAAAACATATGTACAGTATAGAGATATCTTAGTGATATTTGAAAAATGCAACCAAAATTACTACATTGAGGAAAGAGTCATTTACAATAGAAAGCAATATGGCAAGGCATGGCAATGTGTGTCTAAAAATGTGGAAAAACAACTGAAGGGCAAAAGGCACAATGCATAGATTTGTTCATTTAAAAGGTAACAGATTTGACCACCCATGACCTTTTTAAGAATCGTTATACTGTATTAACATTATTAATGTTATCAAAAAACTTTTGTTAAATTCTGGTTGGAATCCCACACCATACATTATTTGATGATGTTAAACAGGAAACAGGCAGGTAACAATAATATACACTTATAAAATTATACTAGTATGGAGTTTTCCTAGTGTATATGAGCTGGTGAAGGTTTATGGTAAAATATATAGACTGTGTTTGTGTAGTGCAGTACTCACTTGGATCTCATTTAACAGTCAGTGTCTAAAGTAATGGATCCTTGGGCAAAAGTGTGCATCTATGGGAATTTAGAGACCTGCCATTGCATCATTTATTGGCACTGGTTGTACTGAAAGAATGAGCTTGCCAGGGTACACCCCATGCCCCCGCTGTCTGCCTCGGCTACCAGACAGTGCCCAAGTACACAATGGCAGTTTAATTAATGGCATCACTAAAAGGTTTGGCCTACTAAAGTCTGCAGCTTGCTTAATATCCTAAGTGGCTATGAACCCTATGTAATGTCCCAAAGGAACAATATGAAGAGGGATCAATCAATAAAACTAGCAAAGCCTAAATGCCAACACAACAGCTTAAGACCCTGCCCTGTCTCAAATAAGTTGAAAGAAATCACCTAGTTCATACCCAAAGTTTGAGATGTAGACAAAATTAGAACATTAGCAAGAATGACCATTGTAGCATGGTAAGGGAGCAAGGACAATAACAAGTTTGCTTCAGAGACCCAAATGTGTTTATTACGAAAACTGAACACCAAACTTGGTATTGTTTAAACCAAGAAAAAAGCTGCTGGTGTTGTATACAGAGGGTGTTTGGCTTTCAGGTTTCTCTGTAATCAGCCAGTGTCACGAAATCTCCTCTCTGTCTGTGTCAGGCATCATACATAGAAAAACAAACAGAGAAAAAAATAAACGTTAGTGACTTTTACCTTCATCTCGAATGACACCACTCCCATTAAGTAGCTGCCCTGTCATCAGCTTAGTGGAGACAGGTGCTCTGTGGTTGTCCCCTTTTTCTGTGCCATTTATAAACCTGTTTGGGCTGTGCCCTCCTTCCCCGGGAGCCCTGTCCAGGGTGCTGAAAAGGTAATTTTGTTATGCCTGTTACGACAAGGATGTCCTGCCACCACCAAAGACCCCCCACCCAAAGTATCGACCCCAATGGGGAGGGGTCACGGGCTGCGAACCACTGCCCACAAGGCATTGAACCGGAACAGGCCATCTGCATTACCATGTAGAGCCCCGGCCTGGTGCACCACAGTATAACAATAATCCTACAGGGGGCGAGGAACAATGCATGTGTTGGTGTCCTTGGCTCGTTGCATCTAGGGCACATAATAACTGCACAGTGGTCAGTGCCCTTCTCAGCTTGCAGAAGACCTCCATGTCAGGGGTCTAGTCCACCTTCTCCGGTTTGCCTTTCTGTGTGTAATCTCTCAAGGCCAGGGCTGTCGTTGAGGAGTTAGGGATAAACCTCCAGTAACATCTCGCCAACCCCAAGAAAGTATGTTTCTGCATCTTTGTGAAAAGGACTGGATACGTCCATACAGCTTCCACCTTCTGTGGCTGCAGCTTGATCAGGCCGCACCCTATGAGGTAGCCCATATAGCGTGCCTCTGACAGGCCCAAGTGGCAATTTTGGGGGTTTGCTGTGGCCGCGCTTCCTAGACCTGCGAAGGTGGTTTTTGTGGTCTTTCTAGGTATTGATGTGGATCATAACTTTGTCAAATTAGGCGTTGGCGTACTTCTAGTCTCTATCATGTCATCCACCGTTGGCATGGAGTAGACTTAAAACTTGGACACACCGTTGAGTTGTCGGAAATTATTGTAGATCAGTGTAGTTCCAGTGTTAAACAATATAAGTGTGCCTGGGGTCAGATGCGAAGACTTTAGCACACTATCCCACCAGTGTTTCCAATTCCTGTTGTTGGGCAGGGTCTAAATTGTTGCCCATGGCCACTTCCAGGACAGAGGTCACGAGGGCACTGACCTGAGGAGGGGGATCCTCCCACCATTTAAACAGGTTGACGTGGCAGATTTGTTCTTGGTGGCATCACCCCGGCTGCTGCACCCCATAGTTGACCAGGCCTAAGTCAACTGTTCTCTGACTTCATATGGACCCTGCCAGTTTTGCAGAAACGTACAAGTGGTCGTTAACACAAATAACAACACAGTCCCCAGCCTGGAAAATGTTGACGTGTGTCGGCTGGTCATAGGTTCGCTGTTTGTGCTGTGGTGCCTCCTCCATGTGTTGGCACACTATCTGCATGATCTTTTCCAGGCGGTTACATATGTCCCTCACATGCTCGATGACCTAGCGTGGTCCGCATCTATAGACGTTTGAACGGCATGGACTTCTGTGGTATTTCCCTTACCGCAAATGGCACGTAGGGAATCATGAGGTCCCAATTTAGTCTGTCCTCTGTGGTCACGCATTGGAGCATCATCTTTACAGTCTGGTTAAACCATTCCCCTAGACCGCCCATTTGAGGGTGGTACACCAAGGTGTGCAGATGTGTGATTTGGAGCAGGCAACATAAATTAGCAACATAAATTAGTATGTCCTTTGGTATTCCCTAAAAATAAAGGAACTACGTCCTGGTAGTAGGTGGCATAGTCCATTGTACCATGACAAATATATAAATATATACGTGGCACAGCGCGAACCAAGGCAGGGGTCTCATGATGTCTATGCTGAGATGTTGGAACGGCACCTCAATGATGGGGAAAGGCACCAATGGGGCCAGTACTGGATGACAAGGGGATGTCTTTTGGCATACTGGGCACTGGCGACAATGCCTCTGCACCTCGGCCTACAATCCTGGCCAGTGGAAGCAGTCCCTTATCATCTCCATTGTGCTCTGGCAGGCCAGGTGTCCGGCCATGGGATGGGTGTGAGCCAATTCTAAGATGGTTGGAACCTTGGAGTGGGGGGAAACCAAACATTCCATGAAGGTACCCAGGAGTTCTTCCTTCAACCTGTGGTAGTGGTGTGCTCCTGAAAGGTGCAGGGTGTGCTGTGCCTCTCGCGTCAGGAATGATCCAAGGATGTGCCTCCATTTCCCGGGGTCCCAGCCCTCTCAATTCACAACGAGCTCAAAGGCGTGTAGGTTTAGTGAGGAGATGAGGGACCACCTGGCAGGGATCCCCGTGTGGCACCAGGTGGGGCTGGGCCTCTCGTTACTTAATTAACCAGTCACTGGGTGGTCTGTGTATTTTGGTCCATTGAGGTAGCCACATGGAATGACAGTTGCTGTTGTTGCATAGCCATTTGTGTCATCTGTCTGAGGAATTCTTGCATTATCTGCAACTACCCTCAGTACACACATACAGACCAATCTTTCTGAAAACAACAAAACAGAGCAGGTTTGCTTTAGAGACATTTATTACAAAAATGAAACTCCAAAACTATTTTTTAAAACAACAAAAAGGTTGCTTTAACTGTGGTTCTGTGGAAGATCCTCATATATTATGGGATGCAGTCAAAGGTTTTATCAAGTACATTTCCACATTATTTGCATCCAATCTGAATAACTCTAAACTTAGGGTTAAAGAACTTGAGACCAAATTAACACTGCTGGAGTATTGCCCGTATATGTAGATAGCCACACTGCACGGGATCTTGATATTGTGAGACATGAACTTTATGTATTGCTTAGACACAGACCAGAATTTCTGATGCACAGAGCGAGGCAGAATTATTATTTTAATGGTGCCAAACCCAGTCAAAATCCATAGCAATGATTGCTTTGCGGACATACTGTCCATTAAATCCCGAATTTCACACTTTTTACTCAAAATTATAAAGCTCTGGTGTTCACTTCGACAATAAACATTGTATGAGAAAGTATGGGTTTTCTGCAAGATCTTAATCTACCTTGTCTTTCACCAGATGATTCTGCTGTACTGGGTGAACCTGTGTATCATAATGAGCTTAAAGAGGAGTTAGAAGGCATGGCCAAAGGGAAATCCCCAGGATACGCTGGGATTCCCCCAGAATTTTCAAAATTTTATGGGACAAATTAGGCCATTTTGTATTAGAAATTTTTCTAAATGATATTGAGCGGGGTTTTTTCGCAAATATGTCAATTCTGATATTATAGCCTTACTATTGAAAAAAGGCAAAAACCCCACCAACTGTGCAAGCTAGTGTCCTGAGATCGTATTGAGATAAACATGACTAAACTTGTACATTATGACCAAATTGGTTTCATCAAGAGTCAGCTAGCATCGGATAATGTTTGTTGCCTTTGTAATCAATGCTGCAAAAGATATTAATACCACAAGTGCTGTGCTTTCCTTAGATGCAGAAAAAGCTTGATCGTTGGGAATGGTGATATCTCTGGTTGGTTTTGGAATATATGGGGTTGGGTTCCACTTTTATTAATATAGTCAAAGTGTTATATGCAAACCCTTCTGCGATGTTTCTTACAGGCAATAAGTGTTCATCTTAATTTCAGTCATATGGAAAAGCTTAGGCACCCCTGGCAATTTCCATGAATTTCATTTATAAATAGTTAGGTGTTTGGATCAGCAGTTCCATTTTGAACTATCAAATAACTGAAGGACACAGTAATATCTGAGTAGTGAAATTAAGTTCATTGGATGAACAGAAAATGTGCAATATGGATCAAAAAGAAAATAGACAGGTGCATAAATTTGGACAACCCAACAAAAATATCACATCAATATTTAGTTGAGCCTTCTTTAGCAGACAAAATAGTGACTAGACACTTCCTATAGCCTGTAATGAGTGTCTGGATTCTGGATGAAGGTATTTTTGGACCATTCCTCCTTGCAAAACATCTCCAGTTCAGTTAGGTTTGATGGTTACCGAGCATGGACAGCCCACTTCAAATCACCCCACAGATTATCAATGATATTTAGGTTTGGGGACTGGGATGGCCATTCCAGAACATTGTACTTGTTCCTCTGCATAAATGAGAGTAGATTTTGAGCAGTGTTTTGGGTCATTGTCTTGTTGAATATCCATCCTCGGCATAACTTCAACTTTGTGACTGATTCCTCTACATTATTCTCAAGTATCTGCTGATATTGTGTGGAATCCATGTGACCCTCAACTTTAACAAGATTCCCAGTACCAGCACTGGCCACACAGCCCCACAACATAATGGAACCTCCACCAAATTTTACTGTGGGTAGCAAGTATTTGTCTCAGAACGCTGTGTTATTTTGCCGCCATATATAACGCCCCTTGTTATGACCAAATAACTAAATTTTTGTTTCATCAGTCCACAGCACCTTCTTCCAAAATGAAGCTGGCTTGTCCAAATGTGCGTTTGAATACCTCAAGCGACTCTGTTTGTGGCATGTGTCCAGAAAAGGCTTCTTCCGCTTCACTCTCCCGTACAATCCTTTTTTTGTGCAAAGTGTGCTGAATTGTTGAACGATGCACAGTGACACCATCTGTGGTTATCTGGTTGATCCTGCCAGTAGCATACGCTAGTCTCAAAGATTAAGCCATGCAAGTCTAAGTACACACGGGTTGTACAGTGAGGCTGCGAATGGCTCATTAAATCAGTTATGGTTCCTTTGATCGCTCCCAGTTACTTGGATAACTGTGGTAATTCTAGAGCTAACAGCAAGATGATGTTGTAGGTCTTTTGAGGTGGTCTGTGGGCTGTTTTTTGACTGTTCTCACCATCCTTCGCCTTTGCCTCTCTGATATTATACTTGGCCTGCCACTTCTGTCCTTTACAAGAACTGTGCCTGTGGTCTTCCATTTCCTAACTATGTTCCTCACAGTGGACACTGACAGCTTAAATCTCTGCGATAGCTTTTTGTAGCCTTCCCCTAAACCATGATGTTGAACAATCTTTGTTTTCAGGTCATTTGAAAGTTGTTTTGAGACCCCCATGTTGCCACTCTTCAGAGGAGAGTCAAATAGAACAACTTGCAATTGGCCACCTTAAATAACCTTTTCTCATGATTGGATGCACCTGTTTATGAAGATCAAGGCTTAATGAGCTCACCAAACCAATTGTGTGTTCCAATTAATCAGTTACAGGTATTCAAATCAACAAAATGACAAGGGTGCCCAAATGTATGCACCTGTCTAATTTAATTTTGATGTACACTCACCTAAAGGATTATTAGGAACACCCGTTCAATTTCTCATTAATGCAATTATCTACTCAACCAATCACATGGCAGTTGCTTCAATGCATTTAGGGGTGTGGTCCTGGTCAAGACAATCCCCTGAACTCCAAACTGAATGTCAGAATGGGAAAGAAAGGTGATTTAAGCAATTTTGAGCGTGGCATGGTTGTTGGTGCCAGACGGGCAGGTCTGAGTATTTTACAATCTGCTCAGTTACTGGGATTTTCACGCACAACCATTTCTAGGGTTCACAAAGAAAACATCCAGTATGCGGCAGTCCTGTGGACGAAAATGCCTTGTTGATGCTAGAGGTCAGAGGAGAATGGGGCCGACTGCTTCAAGCTGATAGAAGAGCAACTTTGACTGAAATAACCACTCGTTACAACCGAGGTATGCAGCAAAGCATTTGTGAAGCCACAACACACACAACCTTGAGGCGGATGGGCTACAACAGCAGAAGACCCCACCGGGTACCACTCATCTCCACTACAAATAGGAAAAAGAGGCTACAATTTGCAAGAGCTCACCAAAATTGGACAGTTGAAGACTGGAACAATGTTGCCTGGTCTGATGAATCTCGATTTCTGTTGAGACATTCAGATGGTAGAGTCAGAATTTGGCAAAAAACAGAATGAGATGATGGATGGATCCATCATGCCTTGTTACCACTGTGCAGGCTGGTGGTGGTGGTGTAAGGGTGTGGGGAATGTTTTCTTGGCACTCTTTAAGCCCCTTAGTGCCAATTGGGCATCGTTTAAATGCCACAGCCTACCTGAGCATTGTTTCTGACCATGACCATCCCATAATGCCCACCATGTACTTATCCTCTTATGGCAACTTCCAGCAGGATAATGCACCATGTCACAAAGCTCGAATCATTTCAAATTCATTTATTGAACATGACAATGAGTTCACTGAACTAAAATGGCCCCCACAGTCACCAGATCTCAACCCAATAGAGCATCTTTGGGATGTGGTGGAATGGGAGCTTCGTGCCCTGGATGTGCATCCCACAAACCTCCATCAACTGCAAGATGCTATCCGATTAATATGGGCCAACATTTCTAAAGAATGCTTTCAGCACCTTGTTGAATCAATGCCATGTGGAATTAAGGCAGTTCTGAAGGTGAAATGGGGTCAAACACAGTAATAGTATGGTGTTCCTAATAATCCTTTAGGTGGGTGTATATTGCACATTTTCTGTTAATCCAATGAACCTCATTTCACTACCAAAATGTTACTGTCCTTCTGTTATTTGATAGATCAAAATGAAATTGCTGATCCAAACACCCTATTATTTATAAACGAAAATAATGGAAATTGTCAGGGGTGCCTATATTTTGCATACAATTGTAGCTATTTCAATAGGCACCCGGCAGGGTTGTCCTCTCTCCCCAATCAAGCTGTTCATCAAGCTACAACTTTTACTTCTATCAGTCTACACAATGTGATAATATTCATGGAGAATGCTCCTCAATCAATTCCTCATTTGTTGTACATTTTATTTTTTGACTTTGGCTCAATTTCAGGCTTGATCTAAATCTACATTAATGCCTTTGAATAATTAAATGAGGGATATAGTTCAGCCGTTGAATAGCCTAGTGGTTAAGCAGTTTACATATCTCGGCATAGATATTTATCCTTCTCTAATGTCTATCGTTTCAAATAATTTCACCAAGATCTTTAAACAAATAGAGACTGATTTAACTAAATGGACACCTCCCTAATTCATTGCAAGCTTGTATATCCAGCATAAAAATGAATGTGCTTCCTCATATGAATTTTGTTGGCTGAATGATTCCACTTCCCCCACCCATACAATTTTGGGATAAATTACACACTTTAGTTTCTAGACTTATATGGAAATGGAAACGTCCACGTATTAAACATCCTACTCTGCAACGTGAGAAATCGGAAGGAGGGTTGTCCTTAGCTAATTTCAAGTACAATTTCTGGTGTTTTGTATTGTGACCAATTGTTACTTGGTTGGATCCTAACACTGCTGTATAATGGCAATCGATTGAGGGAAATATAGTATTCCCACATAGACTCCAGGACTTGATACATTCTGCTGTACCCCTTAATCATTTCAAGCTACGCTTTGGCCCTATAATCTCTTATTAAGTCACAATATGGATTTTAGCTGAAAAACACACAAAGTGTGGTCCTAAATGTCACTTTCCCATTTTTCATAATTACACACTTTTGACTAATGGTCGCCCATTTTCATTCCCTCAATGGAGAGATAGAGGAATTCATGTTCTTGCTGATATTGTTAAAGATAATAACCTTTGCACATTCCAAGATTTAAAATTGCAGGATAATTTGCCATGTACCTCTTACTCATTTGCATTCTGCAATGCGTGCATATGGGGTGCCCTGGGGGACTGAGCTACCATTGCCCATGCTTCACATTGTGCTGGATAAGAGGGGCAAAACAAGGGGTATGGTCTCTTCACTTTATTGTCTATTTTTAAAAGCATCCTACAACCCTCTGGCAATCCACACTATTTGGATAAGGGACCTGTCAGTTGTTGGTGAAGAAATATATTGGGATACTGTATGGAGTAGCATAAGGTGTTCCTCCAGGAACCCTAATGATCAACTTATTCATTTTAATTTAATCCATAGGATGTATCTAACCACTCTGAAATATGCCCCTAGTACACTGTGTGATTTCTGTCCCCTGGCTACCATGGGCACCTTGTGGCACAAGTTGTGGGAATGCCCGAGGTGGCTGGGTCTCTTCAAACCTCTCTGATATCCTTGAGAGAGTTATCCCATGTTCTCCCAAATTATTCCTGTTGAACAATGACTTTTTCCTGGATTTGTCCACCCAACAGAGGCGTGTTTGGCTGGCTGGGATTACTGCTGCCAGAGAAATGCTGGCACTTTGTTGGCAGCCTCCTCATTCTCTCCCCTGGCCTCATTGGATGTGCTCTTTTGGTTATTGTTCTTTTAGAACTTTCCGCCACATGGATTCATGGGGCCAGAGGGTAGGCTATGTGAGCCTGGAATAACGCTGCTGAGGCTTTATGGGCGTTGATTTAATTTATTGTGTACTGTTTGTTGTGTTTTGTAATGCTGGGGTATATTTTTTTTGTCCTTTTTGTGGTGGGTTTTTAGGGTCAGTTTTGTTTTGTGTTGTGGTAGAAGGGGGTGTATGAAAATAAAAAAGGAATGTCTTGTATTGTATTACTGCCTATATTCTAATTACTTTTCATTCACAATGCACATTTGATAAAAATAAGGCTCCTGGCACTGTACACTGAGGGTGTTTGGTCTTCGGGTTTCTGCCCTGTCATCAGCTGAGTGGAGATGTGTGTCATGAGGGGGTTTCTCTCCCCGTACTTCTTGTAGTAGCCTTTTCTGTGGTTGTCTCTTATTTGGTGCTATTTCTGAACCTGCTTGGGCTGTGCGCCCGCTTCTCCGAGAGCCCTGTCCAGGGTGCTGAAAAGGTTATTTGTGCCTGTTATGATGCTGAGGTCCTGCCACCGCCACACCATGTCCAACACTTAAGTTGCACATGAAGACCACTATACAAATGTTTAGCACCATGCATGGTTTACATTTGTATATCTGGTATAGCATGAAAAACAAACTGGTGGTTTTAAAGCTTTTCTATGTGGACTGGCATATTTAAAGAAATGCAAATAATGTAAAGAAGTGCCACTGTGAAATATAGTTCCTTTAAGGTGAAGAATTAATTGCTTTGATCCCATTTGCTTTCCAGTGTTGGTCAGGCTTAATTGAAAGTCATGTTACGAGACCTTAATCTGACTTCATTGCTCATTGGATGCAATTATTTCAAGGCAGTGCCTATAAAAAGCCTATTACACTCAATGTATTTTCATCTCTTCCTCGTGCTCTCTTTCTCTACCAAAATCACTAAATGAATAGGCTGTTGCAAATAAGCATAACACATAACTTAAAAATGCACTGACAAATAATTTATTATTCAAATAAACCCAACATTTTCTATTGGTTAACAATAATGCAGTCATAGATATTCATCTTTAGATTTATAGAGGGATTTTCCCATTCCTTTTCTAGTGAATTCTGCATAATACACTTTTATTTCAAATGTGAAATCTTTGGAATATAAATAATATACAATAAAGCTATCAACATACACATGGTTTAAGACAACTAAGGTATATCAAGTGTAGTTATCTTTTTTACAAGAGGTCTAAATGCTTCTTTCACACATGCAGTCCAATCATGGCCTCTTCCACTAATGCAGCATCACTCTATTTATAGGACTTCAAACGACTGAGGATGACAGAATCGATTATTTAGACTGACTTTGACTCTACATTATTATGAGCTGTTATTTAATGACTAGAGATAAAAATGATGAGATAAAAATATACATAGAGACTTTACTGGAGCTGTGGGAGAGAATAAAAGTAATGGGAAGGAACTATAATGGATTTTCATACATTCAGTTATTAATCTATTATTGGTTTTAATAAAGATAATTATTATGGATAACCAGGATATCTCTATAATATCTAGAGATATTATAGATTGTGAAGAGTAACGACAATAGAGGGATTAACAGAACATCAATGTGTTCTATTAAAAACTGTCAAACAGCCATACAAATAAAATGTATGAATGGAATTAACATAACATAAAAATAAGCAACAAAGGTTATTTATATAGTATAGCTTACATTGAAGTTAATAGTAAACAAATACGGGTTTCTCTTGTGTCTTTTCGTAGTTATTTTTCACATAATATGGATATAGTATGGTACATATATTGTACATATAAGTATAATCTATACAATTGTAATTTGTGCCTGCAGTTTTCTTAAAAAAATATGGGGGTGAATTTGTGCCCAATGTTTGTCAGGCCCTTGTCAAC
The DNA here is from genome assembly GCA_016801145.1 of Umbra pygmaea. Lineage (NCBI taxonomy): Eukaryota > Metazoa > Chordata > Actinopteri > Esociformes > Umbridae > Umbra > Umbra pygmaea. The sequence continues at coordinate 21,571 of JACXGM010005520.1, read as the reverse complement.
CAACACCAAAGAAGAAGAGCATTAACCGGATGTTACGGCAAAGCTACAAACAACCCAAGGCTGTTGAACATTTTCTGGAACAAAATAGCATTTTCTAGAATAACCATAACTGGATAACAATAATAAATCAGCTCTGGAAAAATATCGGGCTATAGAAGAAAACGGGGACGGCTGAAGAGCAAGGTAATGCTTTGAACTAGTCTTTTGTTTAATTAGCGACAGATTCCTTTGATGAACATTTCACAAACATTAGCTAGCTACAGGACGAGATAGCTAACGTGTTGTATCTTAGCTAGTTTACCTGTTAGCATTACATTGATCATCTAGCATAGCCACAATAATCTATTGCTACAACACGACAAGGTAAAGCAACATTTTGAAGTGGACTGGAACCCCTTACTGCAGTATGAGTTGTGTATGTGTGTTGTCTATTTAACTAGCTAAACTTTCAACCTAGTTCGCTATTATGATGTACAGGATGGCGAACAAAACTACTAACGAGGGAGCTAGGTAACATGCTAGCTAACCTGGTAGTGACCAACAAAAACGCGTTGGCGTAGTAGCATAGCTAATAGCTACACATTAGGAGTGACATTCGGAGATCGTGAAAAGACAAAAGGTCTACAAAAGGTCACGTTATACCCAATTATTATTACAAATTCAAATCCATCGATAATTAAACATTAGCTAGCTATGTAGCTAAGGTTGTATACTTAGCTAGCAGAGCGCTAATCAGCTAGCGCAGGCGCAGCACAACGCTTCATCCTGTCCCATTTCAAGCCAGCTACTTTAGTTATAGTTAGACAATACTTATATATATATGGCAGTGGCCTCCTTGTTATTACTTCAGGTATGTTTATTGCAAAGTTGCACTAAGGAATAAGATTTACAATCTGCCTGAATTTGACCTATTTGGATGATAACGTCTTAACCTTAGGAAACTCAAAGCCCCATCCCATCCTCCAGATGTCACTCATACCAATTAGCTAGTTACCAGGCAACTGTCAGTCCAGTTTGGTGGCGATAAACTCCTAGATTAGTTTACATTCAAGTTGTTGCTGTGTTGCATGTACATTGTGTCAGAAGTAATTGGCTACTTTCACCAGAGACAATAAAATATAGCAGGTTTTAGCTAACATTACAGTTTTTGTATTCTGTGACATATGCAAACCTTTTGCTTGTCAAATTATGAAAACAAACTGTGGTATGATGGCTAAACCAAATAGGATACAGAATATACCACTATTGCAAACCCTACATCTCTGTTTCTTCCTTTTCACACAGGTGGGAAAAGTACATAAAAAACATGGTGGAATATTATCAAATTCTAGGAGTCCAAAGAAATGCATCTCAAGAAGACATTAAAAAAGCGTAAGTATTTTTGATATGTACACTGTTTATCCATAACATTAAGACCACCTGCCTAATATTGTGTAGGTCCCCCTTTTGCTGAAAAACAGCTGCCCCATACACAACAAACTGTGATGCACTGCATTCTATCAGAATCAGCATGAACTTTTTCAGCAATTTGAGCTACAGTAGTCCATCTGTTGGATTGGATTTGCCCTTTTCAAAGTAAAATCCTTACGCTTGCCCATTTTTCCTGTTTCTTCATTTTTTCCTCAGTTGTTTTGTTAGATGCAGGAAAAAATAGCCAAGCGTAAGGATTTGAGCAAAAAGTGACAAGTTGTGATGTCTAGATGACTGTGTAAGAGCATCTCCAAATCTGCAGATCTTGTGGGGTGTTCTCGGTCTGCAGTGGTCAGTACTTACTAAAAGTCGTCCAAGAAAGGAAAAGCAGTGGTCAAATGTGGCCAAAGCTCACTGATGCATGTGGGGAGTGAAGGCTGTCCCTTGTGTTCTGATCCAACAGACGAGCTACTGTAGCTCAAAGTGCTGAAAAAAGTGAATGCTGGTTCTGATAGGTGTCAGAACACAGTGCATCACAATTTGTTGCATATGGGGCTGCTGTTTTGGCGGCAAAAGGAGACCTACACAATATTAGGCAGGTGGTCTTAATGTTATGGCTGATTTGTGTACCGGTATATGCAATTTGCAACACAGTTATAGTAATAGGATCTAAATAAGGCAGTTTGCAACACCAGGAAATGATTACTGGAAAGGTTAGTTAATTTTTTAATTATAAGCAAAGGGCAGTTTTTCTAGTGGAGGAAAACAAAAATATTTAGATCCCTTGTAAATGTGATGGGTATTGCACATTTGAAATGTCCTGTACTAAAGGGAATTTCTCCTGCGGAAGAGAGCTAAATTCATATTTTGTGAAAAGCTCAAGTGTTGATCTATACTAAGGTAATGGGGTAGGTCTACATCTCCATATGTTGTCTCTTAGATTTGCCGTCTATGTATTTGTATATTTTCAGGTACAGAAAATTGGCACTAAAATGGCACCCAGATAAAAACCCAGAAAATAAGGAAGAGGCAGAGAAAAGGTTTAAAGAACTTTCTGAGGCCTATGAAGTTCTGTCAGATGGTAAGTTGGAGTATAATACTTCTTCAAATGTGATTAAAGCTGGGTTCTACATACTTTTACTGTAATATAAATGTATTACATAATCTCAACTGTGGTACCTTTATTGTATTTCAGTGTTTATACAAAAGTAAATGTAAAGAGTCAATGTGTAGCCTCAAAGTATTTTAATAATTATAATATTGTTATGTGATAGCTTTGTCAGTACATTTTTGAGTGGTTCAATTTCTCCAGACCCAACTTGAAAGGTTTTTACCAAAACACGGATTGCATGACCACTTTGTTAAGGTCAACAAAGGATCCCAGTTAGATAAAAGACCACATTATATAAAACAATTAATCAGTACTAAAAAAAAAATGTCCTACTTGTACTGTTCACAAAATACATTTAGATATTCTTAAGTTATAAAGTGTGATTTAGAAGTAAGTTACAGTGTTGCTTTGAATGAGTAGGTACATATAAATAAAAACGCAAATTATATCTTAATCCTCATGGACCGACCTGGATTTAATCTAACCAGCTTTGAATGAGTAGGTACATATAAATAAAAACTCAAATTATATCTTAATCCTCATGGACCAACCTGGATTTAATCTAACCAGCTTTGAATGAGTAGGTACATATAAATAAAAACGCTAATTATATCTTAATCCTCATGGACCAACCTGGATTTAATCTAACCAGCTTTGAATGAGTAGGTACATATAAATAAAAACGCTAATTATATCTTAATCCTCATGGACCAACCTGGATTTAATCTAACCAGCTTTGAATGAGTAGGTACATATAAATAAAAACGCAAATTATATTTTAATCCTCATGGACCAACCTGGATTTAATCTAACCAGCTTTGAATGAGTAGGTACATAGAAATAAAAACGCTAATTATATTTTAATTTTCATGGACCAACCTGGATTTAATCTAACAAGCTTTGGATACAATTACAAATGTTCTGTTCATTGCATTAAATTATAATGCTAATTCTCAATAGCAGCATAGTAAGCACTTTACCCCAATTGCATCATCCGATTCCTGGGGAAAAGCATTTACATCTACTGTACTTGAGTTACACAGGTTTGTTTACTAGTAAACAAGAATGAGTAGGCACCATTTTATAAAGACAAAATGTGTCTCCAACCTGGCTGCAACCTCGCAATCTTCAGATGCAGGAACAGCACATATGACCACTCACCCTCGCAAAGCTTTGCATCACAAGCTCATTTTATGTGTACAACAATACAAACACACTTGGTTATTGACTTGTGAGGTCTCTATATGTGCCAATAAAACTAATTAATTAAATAAAAGACATCAGTCACCCAAGTTGCGTATAAAAAGCACCCTAGCACGCGCCAACAGAGGCCATTCGATTATCTTCCCTCCAAAATCAATAATGTTCCTGGGGATACGCTTTATGACTTCTTGAGACATACATAGTAGTTCAGAACCGAACTCCATTTTTTGTTTATGAGTATGCACATTTCTGTAAAAATCTATCTCGTTGTGAACTCACCCTTCGGATGCAGACACACCTGCTACTGAGCTATGTTGCAGCTCGACGCAGCCAAGCAATTTCGATAAAACTATTCAAACACGTGCGTTAATGGACTTTTTAGGTTTCTGCATGTACCATCAACGTAATAAAAAATAACAATTTCTGTCATCAATAAATTATGAATATTTGCACCAATAATAAAGCTACATTCATGAATCTGAAGGCCCACCTACCAAAATATAAGTGCACTGCAGTTATTCTATTGATGAACTAATGTCTCTGTTAATGCAATTGAAGTAGGTAAAATGGCAACTATGTCCCCATCAAACACATCAGTCTGCAGAGCTGTAACACAGATTATTTTCTCTCTAAATCCACAACATGCATCCGATATCACAGTTGCTTTATTGCTTGAGGAATTTCAACTTTTCCCTCTAATGTGACTTGATGTTTTTTATTCTGTCCTAGCGAACAAGAGGAATATTTATGATCGCTATGGTAAAGAAGGCCTAACAACAAACAATGGAGGTGGTGGTAAGATTATTTCATGCATTTGGCAAAGTTTGTGGAATTTCTACTTGTCTGCATTTATAAATCCTTCTTTATCCTTTATTCAGGTGGACATTTCCACAATGGTGATCACTTCCATGGAGGTTTTACCTTCCGAAATCCAGAAGACGTCTTCAGGGAATTCTTCGGGGGTCGAGATCCTTTCGCCGATTTCTTCGGTGAGAGCGTGTCTTCTGTAGTTTTTTTTATACAGAAAATGAAGGACGGAAGGGGGGACAAACCAGTTATTCTTTTTGAATAACAAAGTCCCACAGGTCTGCCATGCTTTATATTTACTATTACAATTTCTCTCTAATATACAAATGGTGGTTATGTAAACATAATATTAGTCTTTCAAGGCAACACACCAGCATTAAACTAATATGCAAGAATTAGTCTAAGATATAGTTTTAGTTAGTTTACATTGGAGCTGTAATCTTTTTTTATTGACAGCTATGAGCAGTAGTGATGAGCTATGCTCGTTTTTTAAATTTCTGCACATATTTGCTACTGAGTTATTCACCTAGTTCTAACATAGTGTCAATGTTATGTTTTCTAGTGAGTCAAGCTTTTTTGTGTCTGAATGGAATACTTTTGTATTTTCAGATGAGCTTAAATAAGATCAGTTGCCACTGTGTGTTTTCAAAATGGAATTATTCATTGAAACACAGGTGTACATCTTGTGTAATTTGGTCAGTGGCACCACTTTACCTGTATCTCCTAATGCTAGGCTATATCCTGCCTGCCTTAAACTGCTTAAACAAAAATGAAAAGGCTCTTCTAAACCCCTTCAGATATTTCTAATTTGTAGTGTTTTGTCTCTTTTTAAACATTGCCTTCGCCAAATCAAGATTCAAACAAATAATTAGGGACGAAATCTAAAACAGGAAACATGCATATCTTTATTTCATGTATTCAGTCCACTGCTGGCAAAAAAGAAGACTGTACACAAGATTGCATATGGCATTTTCCTCCTGAAAGAACAGCCATTTAAAAAGCAATTTCCATATTGATTTATTTTTGGTAAGCCTACATTATGATCACCACAGTAGCATACTGTGTAAAATTGTAATTTAAATGGGAACAGACTTGTCAATTAATGTATGCCAGAGTAGAATTTTTTTTATTGTTTAAGATTACACTCAAGTTTTTAAATTAGCTCAGTGTCTGAAAAAATGTTGGTGAACATTGATGAGTTCCGTTATTTACTATAGACTTATTGCTTGAGTTCTACACTGATCAAAGTCTTTCTTTGTGTAAATTTCTATTTTTTACTACCACTACCTGAAATATTTTACCCAAAAAATATGTAGAAATGAATGTGATTTTGATTCTCTTCCTTCTCCAGGCGGGGATCCGTTTGGGGATGAATTTTTCGGTGGAGGGCGCAGGCACCAGAGGGGGGTGAGCAGGAGTCGGACCGGGGGTCCTTTCTTCGGGGGATTTGGGGGCTTCCCACCGTTCGGTGCAGGCTTCACAGCGTTTGACCCAGGTCAGGAAACACTGGTCCCACATGATCAATGATTAACAAACTGGAAAAGTTATGTATGATTTGCTTTTAGTTGACTGATGTTTTGTAGTAAATACCGCTTTTGATCTAGACTATAAAATACAGTGTACAGTAGCTCTCAGGAGGACTCTTTCACATGTTCTTGAGTTACAACAATTAGGATTTCTTTTTGCCACTGATCAATGCAAAAAGTGCTTAATGTGAAATAGAAAAATAAAATGGGAAAATGTTTTTGTGTACTTATAAGTGAAGACAAAAGGACATCCAAAGAAAATATGGAATAATTTTCTTCAAAAACACCAATTGTGTAGGATAGTCGCAGGTTTAGAACTCACAGTGATCAATGAGACATGCTACTCAGCGAAAAGCAAGCAGATGCACTAAAATAACTTTGAAATCCATCAATTCCCAAACAACCTCAATAATTATAAATCTACATACAGTAGAACAATTTTAAAATTCACACTGCACAGGCTAAAAGGTTTGTTATAGTGTTTAAAGCTTCTAATAAAACACCACAAATCTAAGTTGATGCTGTAGTTGCCATACATGATTATCTTGCTACACATGTCAACAAAAGCAAATTATGAACAAGTAAAACCTCTGTTTTTGCTACAGTGACGTTGGTGGATGTTCATCCGCTAACGTTCTAGGTGCAGCACCCCAAAAACGGTGCCAGGACAGTACGCTCTCATAACGCATCCTGTGTAGTTTGCCCCATGACTGGAATGGACTATTACTTGGATGGCCCATACAGTAGCTACATTTAACATTATTTTGGTCAGCAACTTGTTCGAAATACTTCCACACCCCTCCCCGCTTGCTAGCCATTTTCCCAGCTTTGAGTGCCAAATGAACGGAGATTCATGGTCACAGGGCCTAGCTATTTATTTTTTAAGCATTTCAAATGTCAGAAGTATTACAATTCATGACACATGGAAAGCATATTTTTAATTTTTCGTTTAGATAATGATTTTTCATAAACAATTTCTAATGTCAAAAGTAAAAAAACATCTTGAAATACTAACTTCAGGTTATTCGGATGCTCGATAAACAACGCCCATCCCTACTATTACAAACAATATATTTTTTGGTATTTGGAATTCATTTTTAAACTTTTGTAGATTAATTATTCACTCTTACATAGTGGATATTTTTGTGTTGATCAGTGATAGAATCTAAAGAACTACACTTTGTTTTCATGTTGTAGCACAATAATAAGTGGGAAAGCGCAGGAGGTGAGAGCATTTTGTTTTTGAGGTTTTGATGTCTATGAATCGGTATGTCAGTGTCTTCTCTGTTACTTGACAGGCTTCACGTCTTTTGGGCACATGGGTCACATGGGTCACATGACTCCTATGGGTCATGTGAGTCACATGGGTCATCTGGGAGGGGGAGGCGGCCATGGCGGCTTCACCACCTTCTCCTCCACTGCGTTTGGTGGTGGCGGCGGCGGCGGCGGAGGAGGAGGGATGGGCAACTTCCGCTCCGTATCAACTTCTACAAAATTCATCAACGGCAGGAAAATCACAACAAAAAGGTACTGCGTAAGCTCTTTATATACACTAATGTTTTAACGAGTGATTTTTTACAACGTAAATAAAAAAATTGTCTACTGGCCTTTTGCCCTGTGATCGCCTATTCTTGGCTATTGGCATTTTGGAAAGGAATTGATTGAAAATGTATTTGACATTTTCCCATATTTTAGAATTGTGGAGAATGGACAGGAACGGGTAGAGGTGGAAGAAGATGGACAGTTGCGATCTCTAACCATCAATGGTAAGGAACAAGTACCTCGACTGGATAACAAGTAAACTCCTGGAACAAAACCAGCACAAACTTGAGCTCGAAAAACAATGGTACCATTGTTTGGATGTATGTACTTTTGTTTCTCCCTGTTAGCATTTTTAGTGTCCATTTAGGTAAATTAAGATTTTCTATGCATTTTTTGTTAATGTATTTATGAATTGGAGCTGTCAACACTTTGGCTCAGGATGATGTGTTTTCTTGCGTTTGGGACCACGGTGTAAGTTAGGACCAGAGAACGTCTGTTTGTACTGTCTTTCTGTATGCACTTCTTCACTCTATTGCAGTCTGTCTCCATGGGGGCATTGGCTTTGATAGTATTTTGGACAAAGAACACATTGTGCATTTCGATAAAGCATGACTTTGCTTTTTCATCTGGATATTGACTGAGTGTTGAACTGGAGACCCTAACACTTGCTTTAAAAGAAAAAAAAAATGTTTACGACCCGATTGCTTGTCTAACCTTTGTTAGTAACATTACTTTTGTAAATGCTGGTAGAAAGTATTAAAGCTGTTTTATTTGTTCTAATACGAGTGTACTTTGTTAATTTCAGCATGTATGCCAATAAATGTTGTTCAGTCTTAATGTTATTATTGCATAACAATGCACAAGTTAATTAATCCTTATATAAATGATATATGAATATAAAAGGAATTTTGTGTACTTTGTAAAACAATTTAAAATCAATAAATATGAATTTCATCCTTTTTTGAGGATGGGACAGTGTCGACTGGTGTGGTGTGCTGTTTCTTTTAACAGAACAGGCAATTCACAGTCATGGTTGTTAAACGCTGCTTTGCTGAAAGACAATCAATCGCTGTGTGTGGGCGCATGCTTCTCTACTAACTGCATGAACTTGCTCTATCTTCTACACATCTTTCCTAAATGTTTTCTTTGTCTTGTCATTTACTTGTAACAGTGAAGGCATAGCCAGTCACTACCGTATGCATGGTTTCACAGTGTTTGCAGAATCACTAATAAGATTAAATAACAGCTACTTTGAACATAATAGTAAGTGTAGTGTCGTATAGTTACAACAGTAAACGATGGGACAAAATTGCATGCATCTATCAGGGTTGCCTCATTCACATCTGTGACGTGAGATTATTAAGATTACAAGGTTAATCTCGGTCTCTCACATCACTCCTATTTTTCTATGTCCCATAATGATGCACCTGAAACGAACAAGCCACAACTTTATCATAAAATGGCATGTTCCAAAATATTTTGCGACGTCATATTGCGATGTCTCTGTTTTCTATGCATTTTGCAATGAACTGTTAAATTCAACATTTTCCCTCGTTAGATGCCCCGATTAAGGTTCTTACAGTGGCTGTTGTGAAAATGTACATGTCCGTCCTGTTACATGCATGGAAGTCCAGTGAGACCTTCTAGACAGTCTCAACAGGAGGGTAACTGGTACTTCTAACACCACGTCCTTCTCCCCAGGAGCAAAGTCTAATGCTGCACTACAAGCAGTCCAACGGGAGTGCAGACAAACTGTTACTTCCCCTCCCTCCAGTGCACCCACCACCCGGGCCTCTGCTCCACATTCTGCTTATCATCACGTAAAGACTTCCACCCAAAGGACAGACACACCAGAGGTGTGGACGGGTCGAGAGCAGGGAAGAGGCTCAGCTTCAGGTTAGGAGCCCTTTCAATATGATCCTCAAACAGTACCATAAACCTACACTGGTCTTATTTTAATTAACTGACAAGCAATGGTGTAGGAGCGGGAGAATGTTAGAGGCAGGTAATGTGGTCCCCCGAATAATAAGAACAATTTGTGAATAATGTATGATGCGTACCCCCCTCCCTTGCTACCAAGTTACATTTACATCCACACTGCAGATAAAAATGGAAGAAGTTGTCGTCAGGCCCTTCAAAGATAATCAGTTAACTTTTTAAAATAATATTGTTCATTAATGCTTTTTAGTGTTGCAAAATGAAATATTTCTAGAGTGTTATAAAAACAAGTTGACAATGTAACTAACATCAAATATTGTACTGGTAGGCTTTCTCAATATACTGTACAACATTTTGCTAACCATAACACAACAGTATGACATCAAGTTTGTTATTATAATAAAACTGCTCACTTAGAACATACACACACATTTAGGTTAAATGTAGTCATTTGGCAGCCCAGTTACTTCATATAGTAGTTCTGGGCCTTTTTTCACAAACACATCACAAATGTCTAGTAGTGGTGGTATAGGATAACTTTAGCCTTTGGAATAATGTTAAGACATTAAAAGCCAGAACCATATATCAGCAGTTGGAGTTAAAAGATACAATATGTAACTTTCCGTTAATTTGTCCTGTTGGACTGAATTTTAGGTATAGTGGTTTTCAATTATTTTGCATATGTTTTTACTGAACACAGGAATAATACAAGGATAATATAAACAAGTTCTGAAAATACACATTTTGTCCATACTAAGCATTCTTTGCTAGTTAGATATTTTGGAATGTTGATTTTGCTCTTCAAATATTGTCTATATTTTTGTATTTTTAAGTTGACCTTTTCCATCCCTGGATCCAATATGCTAGTTCCTATCGTTTACAAGTCCTAAAACACAGTTTTAAAAAGTCATACGGTAGGGCAGGTTTAAGACAATTATGCTGGACTCCACCCTAAAATAAGCAATCCGTTTCTCATGCATTTGTCTTCAGGACACAGTGATAAGAAGAGGAAGATGTCTGATCCCACCGAGGAGACGAAGAAGAGAAAAACATAATTGACAGCTCAAACCATCACATTGTCCTTCTCGTCATCAGAAACAACATGTCTAAAGCAAGCACACACACAACACACACACACAGAGCAGCCTGTACTGATAATACATTTTTCCTGACTACTTTTCTCATACTATATATGTATCTTAGCATCGTGTTTTAATACCAGTTCCAATAAAAAAAGGATGTATTTTTGTTGTCAGCATTAGTGATAACAACCCGTGACATTTCCCCTAAATCAAACCCCTGGTTGTGTGTACTGTAACCGGGCACGTAGGAAACATCCCATGAAATGTACAGTATTGGATGTTAGTTTCTGGTGGCCAAAGCCTTGAGCAGGGGGCTCCATTTGCTCTGAGGTGGGAGGGACTTGTCCCTGTAGCCCTGGATTGGCTGAGGACCGTCACGCTCCTCCTCCTCGTCCCTGATCTCCATCTTCTGAATGATCATCTTCAACAGCTTATGCTGATTCTCAATAGCGTTAGACATCTTCTTCAACCTGCAGAGTTCACACATCTTTTCACAAAGCCTCGAAAATAGTGTTCAAGCATAAAATACAGAATTGGAAGAATGCACTTTAAATACTGACACATTTTTATCTTCTAATAAATGAATTACAATAACCAAAACAATGCTGTCAATAATACATGTGGTGTATTGCGGCGACGTATATGTTGAATGGACTCACCTGTATTTCTGTTTACTGAGCTCGTGTTCCATAGTTGTAGACAGGTGGGAGGGGGGTTTAAGACGGGTTGTCTCATGCCCAATACCCAACATTGAAAATATCATTGCTCCCTGGAAAACGGACATTCAAATTATTCAAGCCTATCCTGTTTACCAACTGCCTCCCATAACAAATAAGACTGTACGTCATATAACTCTATACGTACACTGATAAATGTTCAGATACCTTTAAAACATACTGAAGATATTACTTTTGATTCTTCAGTTTGGAAAGCCTTAACATTTATATGAACATGAAGTGATGGCTAGTAACACATTAGTCTTGTCACATACCCTTCCACTGAAAGCTCTGTTCGGGTACTCAATGACAGACTCGTGGTCGACCCTCTTCATTAACCAGTAGGGCATTTTTTCCTCGAGGCTAGTGTGAAGCTCAATCTGTGGAACAGGTGTTGATAATATTGGGTAGCCATGTTAATAACAACACATTCCTACTTTGAATCAGTCGCTACTAAAGAGTCTTAAAATGCTTTAAGGGTTTGAAAATAGCATGAGACCTGCATTCCAATTTGCTTTAGGGCAGCGTTCTCCTTTACCTCTGCTATATCACCAACAGCCACACCAATCTAGTTCACACAAAACGGAATCATGTAGATTCTGAGTCATCAGCTGTTACTACAAATATTGTGGGTGAATAGCTTTGTGTAGGATTAGAGGACCTACCAGTAGGTTCATGAGGAGAATGGGCACTGCAAAGGTGAACATCACAAATAAGCAGTAGGTCAAATTAGGGAATGGCAGATTCCCTCTCAGAAATGGCTTCAGGATATTTTCTTGGTAGTTGAGTTCTCCAACCATCATGACAAATGTTTGCATGATCGATAGAGGTATGCTAGCGCTGTTCTCTAAAAATATCTGGAAACAAAGAAGTCCTGTAATTGTAGGAATTTTAGAAGGGCTTACATTGTGGTACGTACAGCATGTCGATGTCCTTGTATGCTTACCTTGTCCATCACCAGGCCGTAGAACGACAAGGCAAACCCCAGCAACAGGAAGAAGAAGAGCACAGTGATGCTCAGAAGAGTTTTCGTGATCTCCATAAACATCACTATGTAAATCCCGACTCTCTCAAACCTGTGGACCGTAAGGGATTCATTCATTAAACGGCCACTGTTCATCAAAACATACATTTATCAATTCATTTTATTTGACTTCAAATAGGTCTCGGTAAAATTCACACTTTCAGGACTAAAATAACTTGCCGTTGGAAATAGAGGAGGAAGTTGATCCATGATAGAAGAACAGCCACGACCCCAGCCTCCCAGTGCCAAGTGTCTTTCAAGTCCATCAGTAAAGGGATGACAAACAACAGAGAGCTGATGGCAGCGCCCCAGTCCAGTGCGTTGTTGATGTCGTAGAAGTACTTAGAACCCTTGAATATAATTGAAATCACAACAACTTCCAGTTTAATATCATAGCGCATTCAGGTAAAACAGACTCAGACTGGTCGACACCAAACCTTAGCCATTACAGCAATCTGTCAGAACCCTTTGGCTCTGTCACTATACATTAGGTGGTTTATTGTAAATATAATGTATTTAAAGTAATCTAGAGCAGGGTCTGTTCCTGCAGAGCTACCATCCTGTAGGTTATGTTCACATAACCTTTACATTTTAGTCATCCTAGCTTCCATCCACAACAACTTACAGTAAGTATATTCCCCTGGATCAACTTAAGGAGAAGTGCCTTGCTCAAGGACAAAACAACATTTGGCACAGACTCCCTTTAGGATGATAGCTCTCCAGGGGCAGGTTTGGAGATCCCTGGTGTAGGAAAACATTCCCAGGTCAGTAGCCCATACCACAGTATTATCATTAGCTTTAGATGTCCATCCCTACCTGCTGAACGACCTGGACTAGCTCTTTGCCAACGGTGTACAGATTCATGACAAGGATCAAGAAAATACAGCTGGTGGATATGTACGATTGCTGTGAAGACAGATCGTTATTATTGAACCGCGATACAAAGCACAGACACTTCAGCGAAAGGCTAATATCTTGGCATTGGTTAAAATTGCCCTCATACTCTACTTTGTCAACGGAGATGGTCACCATGCTGATTGATGGTGATAATGTCGATGAAGATGATGATGATAATAATGATGATGATGATGATGATTCGGGAGTACTGGTGAGGTTGGAGTGAATGATGGGCTTCAGGGTATGGATGACATGTGTCAGAGGCAACAGACCAAGAGAGTACATGGCCAGATTGAGCAGGTGCACTTTGATCCCGTATGCATTCCTAAACAGGTTAAACAATTTGGTGAGTATTTGCAGGGGATTGTGCCTTACATGTTTAGAATATAACCTACTATTTGTGTTAGCTTGGTAAACGTGACCTTTAAGGGTAAGTTGTCAGGACTCACTGTGACCATGACAATACTATGATTGAAGGCATTCAGCCAGAGTTTGTAGCATAGCCGCCACGTACCATTTCATTTCCAGATACTTCTTGCAGACAGGATGGGTCAGAAGCTCTATGCGATTATATTGGACCATAGCCTAGTAAAAAAAATATTAAATATTTGACAACAAAGATCATTAGTAAAACATTTTTTTTATTTCCTGCCTTCAACTAATGTAATGGAAATTACAAATACATGCTGTTTGTGACATGATTTTTTTTAGTATTTAGTATTGAAAAAATTAAATTGAAAGCAAAATGCCATGTGGAAAAAAGAGTGATGTTGATTTTATAGTTTTAAAAGTGGTTAGGCAACTCACATTCAGAGCACAAAGCGGCTGAAACGCGTAGCTCTGATCGGCTTTTGCAAGCTTAACATATGTCATGGGAGGTTGTAGCCATCTGAAAGTGTACTCGATCTGTGCATAAAAACATTTTATATTCCATTACATGACATTAAAAACTCACCTGACTGGAATGTTTTGTTACTCTAGTAAAACAAGCAACAATGAACCTGAAGTAGTATCTGATCCTGAATACAGCGCAGACTTACGCGATAGTTGTAACTGTTTACATCGTCGTCCGATTCTTTCACACAAGTGTCCAAAAGATGCTGTGGAGAAACACAAACATGTTTCTAATATGCTGAACGGGGGAGTTAATCCATATTATTTATTTTTGTTTCCTTCGCATCTGGTTTTTGCAATAGCTGTCGACTTACCTTATAGGTCTCTGGAAGGAACTCGATCATTTCCAGGACGACGCATCGCTTATCTGACATGCGATTGTACAATAACAAAGCCTCCTTATGTCTGAAACAAACAAGTTACACAGTGCAGGTCAACATGTTATTGTCATTGTTATTCAGCCCAGCTGACTAGCAATCATGAAACATTGCATTGATCATAACAATGAAGACAGTATAGAGATAAGTAGCTGTTTCTCACTACCCTGGACAAACCTGTCATGGTTGATGGCGGCGATGGTGGCCTCTTTTCTGCCATTGAAAACAGCCTCATGGAGGAAGGAGGCATCACACTTATTGAGTATTATCTTGGCCCCTCTGTCCATGAGCAGTGTCACAGTAGCCGCGTGGCCCTCTCGGGCAGCGATGTGTAAAGCTGTGTTCTGGGTCAAACACAAAAACAGAACACAGGCGTCAGGTGGCTTAGTGGTCAGAGAGTCAGACTTGTAATCAGAAAATTGCCGGTTCAATTCCAGACTGGGTCAAATGTTTTGGTGCCCTTGAGCAAGGCATTCATCCAAAACTGCTCCGGGGGATGTCTCTGTACTTACTGTACGGTAAGTTGAACTGGATGAGGTCAACTGCTAAATGACTTAAATGTACATGTTGAATTAACAAAGGAAAACAACAACCTCTTTCTGATAGAGGAGCCCTCTATATTTCAACAATGGTGTTTTCCCTCCTCAATAAATAAATCATGCAGACAATTCTGTGTAAAGTACCGTGGCATAATGCAAACCTGGTGATTGTCAGTTTTGTCCAGCAAATTGTAATTGGAGGCCAACAGTATGTTTATGGTGTTGGTGTATCCTTCTGCTGCAGCATGATGTAGGCATGACCAACCCCTGTAATCACTGCAATGTTATAGAAGAAACATGAATTACTACTGCTGCTGATGCAAAATGAAACGCAGTGAAAAGACCACCGACACTGGAATGACCATCAGATAGGTCATGGGAAGACTACTATGATTGAAGTTTGAGACCTATTTAAGTGATGAAGGGGAAAGTACTGTTTCACTGTAGCAGGTTGGTGGTAATGTACCACTGGACCTATATTACTAGTTCACTGTAGCAGTTTGGGAATAATGTAACTCTGGAACTATATTACTAGTTCACTGCAGCAGGTTGGGGGTAATGTAGCTCTGGAACTGTAATACTGGTTCACTGTAGCAGGTTGGGGGTAATGTACCTCTGGAACTGTAATACTGGTTCACTGTAGCAGGTTGAGGGTAGTGTAACTGGAACTATATTACTAGTTCACTGTAGCAGTTTGGGAATAATGTAACTCTGGAACTATATTACTAGTTCACTGTAGCAGGTTGGGGGTAATGTACCTCTGGAACTGTAATACTGGTTCACTGTAGCAGGTTGGGGGTAATGTACCTCTGGAACTGTAATACTAGTTCACTGTAGCAGGTTGGGGGTAATGTACCTCTGGAACTGTAATACTGGTTCACTGTAGCAGGTTGGGGGTAATGTACCTCTGGAACTGTAATACTGGTTCACTTTAGCATGCTGGGGGTAATGTACCTCTGAGACTGTAATACTGGTTCACTGTAGCAGGTTGGGGGTAATGTACCTTTGAAATACGGCACCTTTTCGCAGCAGCAGCTCCACCACTTTGACATGGCCCGCACGGGATGCAAGATGTAGGGGGGTCATCCCTCGTTCATCGCCCTCATTTAGCAGACGGGTGTTTGTCATGCTGTCTAATAGTCTGTGGCAAGTGTTTATCCTCCCATACCTGGAACAGAAAATAATATTCTGCACACTTCTGGTAGCCGAACATGTTTTCAAATGATATACTTAATTCGCCAGAAATTACATTCTTTCTTTACGTTCATGGGACCCAATTAGGCTATTGACAACTGTAACTGTTTGAAGTCATTCAGAAGTCACTCACTCAGCTGCAAAATGTAATGCAGACTTCTTCTGTTTAGACTTCTGGTCCAGAGAAACATTTAGTTTAAGCATTTTCTTCACAGACTCTGGAATGCCCACTCTGCTGGCATAGTGCAGTGGAGTACACCCGTCATTGTCCTCCGCGCTCAACAGATCGCTCACATCACTTCGCTGCACCAAGAGGTATTATGACAATGTAGGTATCTCAAGCAAGCATTTCTGTCCACTTAATTAAAATGTTTATAGGCTTACGACCCTAATAATTCATAATATTACACATTGTTAATTTCTAACTGCAAATTAAGCCTACAATGTACATACAGATGGACTCTAGTTCACTAGATGGCAGTCAAACACTGCAAATGTTGTTACTCTCCCCCATAATGGACGTAATGGATTTTACTATTGTCCACAGGGGTACTTTGTGACTTAACCTCTACCATAGAAGCTTCTGAAGTGTAGATGAAAATAACAACCTTTAAGACATCTGGTGGAAGGTTCTTAAGGCCTCTGGGCTGCAACACAGCCAGGTGAATGAAATTGCAGCCATGTGTGTCTTTTATTTTCACATTTGTGCCTAAAACAGAAGACAGGCAATATGATTGTGAGAAAGTACACAGTACCGTTAGCAATATGAGAAAAACGTATGGCCCTCATTTGAGAAACTTACCACAACTAAGAAGAAGGGCCACTGTTTTCCATGCACTACAACTAGTTGCAAGAAGCAGAGGGGTAATACCCATACAGTCAACAAAGTTAATGTCAGCCCCCTGTCAAAGAAAAATAAAGTATTTATTATTAATATATTCAAATTGAAGCTCCAGCTACTGTACTCTTTCTTGGTGCTAGAAATATGTTCAAGTACTAGGATAATTAGGTTGTGCAAACACATCATATCCATACTTATCCATCATGCGATGCAGCCCCCTATGCCACAAGGACCCAAAATTATATTGTTCTTTACATTTTGTGTTTACCTTTGAAATGAGGTATTCAGCCAATTCAACATTGTCAAACATCGTTGCCCTGTTGGTTAGGAAGATTATGGATGATTAGAAAGATGTTGGTTAGAAAGATCATAGATTATTTTTCTTTTCAACAACTCTTGGCCAATGATAATGCTGAAAGGATGTGGGTCAAATAATGTTGTGCCCTTGAGCAAGGTACTTTATCCTAAGTTGCTCCAGGGGATGTCCTTGTACGACAAAATGTAAATGTTACTTATGCAGCAGCGTTTGGCAAGTGCCATCTCGGATATTGATGACATCACAGACTGGATGGTATTCTGACAGCATTAGTTTGACAGCCTCAGTGGCTCCCTGGGTGCAGGCAAAGTGGAGAGCTGTGGATTTGTCACACTGTAAAGAGAGGTACGAAAGACATGACTGAGATTGCAATTACTGAAACCAAATTAAAATGATGCCAGGAAATTACAGACAGCAGTCTGCTTTCCCTTAATTAGATATGGAGTGGTTTTGGCCATCATTCAAAGTTTCATGGGAGTAACTTGAACTGATAATGTACAATTATGGGTGGATGCTATGGACGCATGAAAAGTACTTTTCACCATAGATTAGAAACCTTTAGTTCTATAAAGTGTTCAAATAAATTCCATTCATGTTAATATTGTCATTGTTTCCCGGCAGAAGGAAGATTTCATTAAGCAAAGATAGGAAGTACATATAAACAAATAATATTTTAATGAGACCTGTCGATATGATTGTGTACATGGTTATTTTTGTGTTTAAAGATGCGGAAATTGTGTTTTCATGTTGAACTCAAGCTACATGAATACATACCTGTTGTTGGTCAATTTTGGCTCCATATTCTATACAGAGTTTGATCACCTCTATGTTACCTCCATGGACGGCCATATGGAGAGGAGTGCAGAAGGATTTATCAACAAAGTTGATGTGTAGTTTCGCAGAGTGACCCTCCAACTCACCTGAAGTAGGGGCAGTTAGAAACAGGATCTGACACATCCAAATCCAACCACAATGGAGAAAATCAGTTGGGATGTTTTGGAGCTTTAGAGGAGCTAATCTAATGATCCTTCTTTGTTTACCTTTCTGAAGAAGCACCTGCATTGCCGTTTTGGCCCCAGCGAATGCTGCCTTGTGTATGGGATATTGCCCCAGGTTGTTCTGTTGACATAGTCTGGCTCTATGTTTGAACTGAGAACAAGACGTGTCATTCGAGATGCTATTAATAATTATGTTAGAGACCTCAAATGTAAAATTAAATCAAGTACACCAGTCTTTTTTTGATCAAACCAGCAAGCAAAGTAAACGCATTAAATCTATACAGTGGTCCTATATGGATTGTTTCCCTACCAGTAGATGGAGAGCCTCATGATTATCAACTGAGCAGGCCAACATTACAGGAGTGTTCCCTAGGTCTCCCTCTACGTTGGCATCTGTGGTGCTATAGGACAGTAACAACTGTGGAAAACACAATTTCATATCATTAAATAGGCCATTTTATGTAGGTATTAGAATACCGGTTTGTTATAACAGCAGTTTATTAGATAGCAGGTGTGTTATAAAAGCAGAGTGATAGTATAGTGGAGTGTTATAACAGTGTGGTAATGGAATAAAGGGGTGATATAACAGCAGTGTATTAGATGGGTATTATATCAGCAACATTTTAGAATAGAGAGGTGTTATAACAGCAAAGTATTACAATAAAGGAGTGTTATAACAGAATAGTAATGGAATAGATGGGTGTTATAACTATAGTGAATTAGATGGGTATTATAACAACAGCATATTAGAATAGAGGAGTGTTTTAACAGCAGTGTATTAGAATAGAGGTGTGTTATAACAGCAAAGTATTATAATAGAGGTGTGTTATTACTGAGTGTATTAGAATAGAAGGGTGTGATAACAGTAGAATAATATAATAGAGGTGTGTTGAAACAGTAGAATATTAGAACAGAAGGGTGTGATAACAGTAGAATATTAGCAAAGAGGTGTGTTATAACAGTATAATATTAGAATAGAGGGATGTATTAGTTTACGTGTAATGTTTTGAATAGTGTATGCATAGTGTATGCTTAGAGATTTGTGGTGTGGTATGTCACCTTTGCCGTGTCTTTTATGTATTTTTGTTTTAAAATATTGGCAGCCAGTCTTGGCCAGGACTCCCTGGGAGAAGAGTTACTGTAACTCAATGGGACCTTTCCTGGTTAAATAAATGTTAAATAAAATAAAATAACAGCAAAATCTTTGAATAGAGGTGTGTTATAACAGCAGTGTATTAGAGTAGAGGTGTTTTATAAAATTATAATATTAGAATAGAAGTGTGTCATAACAGCAGTATTTTAGAATAGTAGTGTGTTATAACAGCAGGATATTACATTAGTGGTGTGTTATAACAGTAGAATATTAGAACAGAGGTGTGTCATAACAGCAAAGAATTAGTATACTAGAGCATTACAACAGCAGAATATTAGTATAAAGGTGTGTTATGACAGCAGTCTGTTTGAATAATGGTGTGTCATAATAGTAGAAATTTGGAATAGAGGTGTGTTATAACAGCAAAGTATTAGAATAGAGGGATGTTATAACAGCAGTATATTAGAATAGATGTGTGTTATAACAGTACAATATTAGAATTCAGGTGTGTTAGAACAGCAAAGACTTCAAATAGAGGGTTGTTATAACAGCAGTGTAACATTATAACAGCAATCTATTAGAATAGAGGTGTGTAATAACACTAGTATATTTGAATTGTGACGTGTTTTAACAGTAGAATATTAGAATACTGGTGTGTTGTAACAGCAGTATATTAGAACCGGAGTGTGGCATAACTGTAGATTATTAGAATTGAGGTGTGTTAAAACAGAATCATATTACAAGAGATGGGTGTTATAACATTAGCATATTAGAATAGAGTGGTGTTATAACAGCAGTGTATTAAAATAGAGTTGTGTTATAACATTAAATTATTAGAATAGAGGCATGTTAGAACAGTAGAGTATTCTAATTGAGGGTTATACCAGTAGAACATTTGAATAGATGGGTGTTATAAAAGCAGATTATTAGAACATGGGTGTGTCATAACAGCAAAGTAATAAAATAGAGGGGATTTATAACAGCAACATATTATTACAGAGGTGTGTTATGACAGCAGTGTATTTGAATAGTGGTGTGTTATAACAGTAGAATTATATAATAGAGGTGTGTAATAACAGCAAAGTATTCAAACAGAGGGATGTTATAACAGCAGAATATTAAAATCGAGGGGTGTTATAACATTATAATACTAGAATACAGTTGTGTAATAACAGCAGAATATTAGAATTGGGCTGTTTTATAACAGGAGGGTATTAGAATAGTGTTTGTGTTATAACAAAATAATATTAGAACAGAGGTGTGTCATAACAGCAAAGTATTTGAATAGAAAGGCATTACAACAGCAGAATAGTAGTATACCGGTGTGTTATGACAGCAGTGTGTTTGAAAAGTGTTGTGTTATAACAGTAGAATCTTGGAATAGAGGTGTGTTATAACAGCAAATTAATATAATAGAGGGGTGTTATAACAGCAGTGTATTAAAAAAAGGTGTGTAAAACAGTAAGATATTAGAATTGAGGTGTGTTATAAGAGCCGTGTATTAGAAAAGCACTGTGTTATAACAGCAGAATGTTAGAACAGAGGTGTGTAATAACAGTAGTGTATTAGAATAGAGGTGTTTTATAACAGCATAATAATTAAGTAGAAGTATGTTATAACAGTAGAATATTAGAAAAGAGAGGTATCATAACAGCAGCATATTAGAATAAAGGGGTGTTATAACAGCAGTGTATTAGAATAGAAGTATGTTATAACATCAGTGTAGTAGAATAAAGGGGTGTTATAATAGCAATGTATTAGAATAAAGGGGTGTTATAACAGCAGTGTATTAGAATAGAAGTATGTTATAACATCAGTGTATTAGAATAGAGGTGTGTTATAACAGCAGTGTATTAGAATAAAGGGGTGTTATAACAGCAGTGTATTAGAATAGAAGTATGTTATAACATCAGTGTATTAGAATAGAGGTGTGTTATAACAGCAGTGTATTAGAATAAAGGGGTGTTATAACAGCAGTGTATTAGAATAAAGGGGTGTTATAATAGCAGTGTATTAGAATAGAAGTATGTTATAACAGCAGTGTATTAGAATAAAGGGGTGTT